>JAQIVZ010000083.1:0-121722 GCA_034700945.1 Arrhopalites spinosus
TCATCAGGGAGGTCTAATCTATGAGTATGCCAAGTTTCATAATTTTTGATTGACCCTCGACTGCGGCTTCTCCTCGTGAGTCTGACTAGTAACTGGGCCTATGTTCAAGAATGAAAGAAAAAAAAATCTTTTTTGAGGGGAAATTCAGCCAGTGAGGCGTGAGACATTGGATTAATTTAAGAGAAAGTGATACGTGAAATGATATCACTTGACTTGTAGTCTGTAGACTTGACCTGAGAGTTGAAAAATAAATTTTACTACTATTTTACTTTAATCTACTCGTACGTACAAGTTAACAAGGGTATAAGTCTAATTAAAATTTTTTGAAATATAGACAAAAAAAGAGTTATTAAAGCCTAAAAATAATCCCCCTTGTATTAGTTAGTTACTATCAACTATGAACTATTATGTATTCGTTTCCTATAATTAGGACATATAAAATGGATATAAAATCCAAAATAGTAATCAATGGGCATTATTATTTGAATGCCAAATGTGAGGAGATAAATAGAATAGAAAAAAGAGGGGGATTTTGACTACTTTGGTTATATTGACTCATCGTTTTTTTGGGGGGTACTCTTGAGTATAAATATTTGAAATCACCTGTCTCCCTCACCCTCTAAATTCTCTCTCTCTCTCTCTTTCTCTCGTATAAATTTTCTATAAGGAAACGTTCATCATGATTAGTCATTAAATAAGGAAAAAAAGAGCCCAATGTCATGCTCCCAATTACACTGTCTACCAGTCTCTCTCTCTCTTTCTATTGTGAAGAACTAATGGGTCTGATAAAACGTATGAGTGATTCCAATTCACTTTAATGTTCTTCCTTATTTCCCCCTTCTTTTTCCACTTTCCACTTTCTCTGCTTACAAAATAATGATGAATGGTTCTCTCTCTCTATTTTCTACACTTGAATTCTCAAACAGGAAATGTGCTTCATATCTCTCTCTCTCTCTCTCTCTTTATCATCATCTAAAAAAAATTGGGAAGCTACTCATAATAATGTTAATGTTAAAGAACTTGAGTAAAATTTCTATTCTATTTTTTTTGTACTATAGATTGTAGATACAATTGAGTATAAACAAGACGAGAGTACAGATAGAACAACATGAAAATATTTTTCTTTTTTTTCTCTCAGTTATCAAGTCTAATTCTTTTTTAAAAAAATATATAAATTCACCAAAAAAGTTTATCTACACACACACTCCATCATGTTGATCTGTCTTTAGTCTTCATTCAATGCGTAATGGCCTACAGAAAGCAAAGAGCCAGTGTGGTAGGATAGAATTGTACAATAAAATACATTAGTTTCAACTTTTATGATCATGTTTTCTCTCTCTCTCTCTCAACATGTGGGTTGGTTATGAGGGTGAAAAAACATGAGGGGCTCTTCATGTCCATTACTCTCAAGTATTTTTATTTTGTAGTGTACAGAGTCCAAAGTCTAACCAACCGTATATTTATTACTCACAATTACAATTACAGTCCTTCTCTTTTCTAAAACCTTTCATCACCTAATTTTACAAGCTTTCTCTCTCTCTCTCTCTCCAACTCTAGTGACCTTTCTCTCTGTGATATTTTCTAGTATTTTCAATCTAATTATTTTTGTGTTAATTGCTGAGAGCAGAGAGGAACCTTCCCTTGTTGAACTTTGACTTTGAACAAGTTGAAAGACCAGGTCTGCCGAGCTTTCTCTTCCTCTCTCTCGATTTCTTTTTATGTTAATTAAAAGAGTTTTCCTGTTTTTTTCATTATGTAAGGCAATGGAGAAAGTTATGTACTAAATAATTTTAATTGAGATTAGAGTACTTTCTCTCTCTGTGTTTAGTCTACTCACGAAGTATTTTTTTAGTTGAATGTGTTTTATTAGGACAACTGTTGTGTACTTTTTTTGTACTCTTTTTTGGGGAGAGAAATGGGAGAGGGACGTGCAAAATTTAACAATTTTTTTTGTGGGCATGACGATCCTACTAAAAAAATATTTTAGGTTTTTTTTTCGACTACTAAGCAACTCTAAAAAAAAGCACGGTACAAGTTTTTTTTCTTACAATTCAATTTTTTCAAGAAGGACCGCGTCCTGGGCTAGTTTAGTGCGTGTTGGGGCAATTGTGGGTTGAAAAATTTTGTAATTCAACGTTTGTGAATAGAGTTCACATTTTTATATAACTGTCACGATAATGCACATGTTTTCTTTTAAAAGTTACTGTCTATTTTGTTCATCTCAATATTTACACGCTCATCACTAAAGATAAGAGAGAAATCTTTAAAAAAAACTTCTGTCTTTCGGGATGAATTCCCAATAGTCTTAAAAAAATGTATTTTATAAATAATTGAGTGGTAATACCTACTGGAGAATTTAAATGTGGCTGTTTTTTGTAACATTTTATTTTATATAAAATTTATAGGAAAGGTGTCTCAAGGAGAAAGTTCATCGGAAAGAAATAGCAAGAGATCACAAAAAAGCATCGTGTTGAAAAGGAGAGAAAGCATCTTTCAATTTTCGTTTACTTGTCACTTGTCTTCAATATTTCATGTCTCTGAAATTCTCTCAACTTTTCAGCACATGAACGTGCAACATTATCTTTAGTGAAAGACTTCTATAAAATAAACTTCTTTAAAACTCTATAAAATACTGAAATACTTTCTCTCATTTAATATTAAATGTAACTGACTTGACCTTTGAGAATAACGTAAATTTTTCTAGTTATCGAAAGTGTTCGTTTGGGTCACGTACCCTCACAATTATTTAAAAACATTTAAAATAATTATTAATCACATTAAACCTTTCGTCTTTTATTCTGTTAAAATGAGTGTTATATGGGAGTATGAGTACAAAAGAAAGTAAAATTAATTTTAAATGGAGAAACTAGTTAATAAATGTAAAAAAAATAAAAAAAAATATTTCATACCTTCATCTTTCTCTTCATAGGCCTCTAGAAAGGCGGCTACTTGATGAAAAAAAGTTGTACTCATTTCAGGGCAAATTTCATCTTTCACTTGTTGTGACGCTTCCTTTTCTTTCTTCTGTTTCATCAATTTGGTCCTGCAAAAAAAATAAAGAGAAAGTCAGAACAAAAATAAAATAGTCACAAAAAAATTTCACTTGCAATTACACACACAAGAAAACAAGAAAAAATGGGGGGAGAAGAGAAGGGGGGACATTTGAGGTCATAAAAATAAATAAATCCTCACATTAATTTCTATAAATATCCCTCCAGACAAAAATAGTTTCCCCCAACAATGAAAAATTGCGTATCATTGGGGTCACACACTGAAAGTGAGTTACACTAGTACACATTTATTTCACGCCCACATGACCCCTCCACATTTAAAAAAAAGAAAGTTTGTGTGAGCTTCTCCATGGGAAAAGATTTAGAGATAAAGTTTTGATTGATCATAATTTTTTAGAAATATGACAAATTTTCACTACCACCAACTCCATGATCCTTCCCTCTCTCTCTCTCTTCCTGTACAAAAAAATACAATGACAAGTCCAGGGAGCTTAGCCTAGAGAGAGAGAGAGAGAGAGAGAAAGTAAAGAATTTTCACATTTTCACTACTAAAAAAAGGACTTTCTCTCTCTGAGTCGCAGTAGAGGTCAAAGAAAATGGTGGAGAATGGAGGTCCCCTAATAAATTATATTTTCACAATTTTTTCGCTCCCAACTTTTTTTTAAGAAAAAAAAATATAACAGAAAGTTGCTCCTAAAAAGTGAAAGCTATTATATAAGTCATGTGATTATAGTTTGTGGATAAGAAGCATATTTATTCTTGCGTCTCAACACACTCCTTTAACTGCCCACCAGAGTTTGTCATAAACGATAAAATGAGCTAGTCTACAGGCACGTTCACTTTCTTTTTATTCTCTCTCTCTCGAATGTTCTTTCACCATATGTCCATTGTAATGTACAGCTGCGTTAATATCAGTTTCAATATTTTTTATTATATTTTTTGATACACCCTCTCTCTCTCTCTCTATTGATTCCTTTTTGTGATCTCAAGTAGGGCAAACAAAATGTGGAATATTTTTACAGGACCGGAAGCATTTTTGTCTGAAGATGTGGCCACCCATTGTGTTCTCCATATTAACATTAGACAAGTTGAAAGAAGAAAAGACATTCAACTTATCGATATGCTCACTCACTTATCACTCCATTTCTCCTATAACTACCATATTATTTTATGGCAGAGATTAAAAAAAAAGAATTCTACAGTTTAGTCTTCTAAAATGCTCTCGATTTAATGGAGAATCGAGTCCCCCCTCAAAAAGAAGAATCCCCGCCTTCGTTTTTTATTAGCATTCTTACATTAGCAAACCAAATATGGGTATCTATCTTTATCACTGTTGACAAGGGTTGGGTAGTAATTCCCATTTTTAGGGAATTTTATCCCAAAAAAAGAAACTTGCCCTGTCAAGACTCCTCCCAATCGTTTTTCTTTATTACACTCTATTAGAATTATTACAGACAAAAGAGAGAAAGTCCTTCCTTTCTCTTTTTTTTGCCACCTTAAACTGACTTGAAAATCATTTATAGATTTTCTTTTTTTTACTATCTATTTCCTTTTATTTTCCCTCCCCATCCATAATTTAATTCTCCCGCTCATTAACCTTTCACTCTGAAACAAAGGGATAAGGAGTGTACACACATTAGGGTGGCTAGTAGTCTAACAATGCAAGTAATTTATTTATTTATTGAGAAAAGAATTTTATACAAAGTTTTTTTAACTTTTACAACTCAAAAAAGCTCGATAGGCGATAAAGTGAAAGAACGCTCTTGATATTTTTCTGTTGGAAAAAATTGAATAAAATATTGATTGGAGAGAGAATACAACTTTCTTTATACAAAAAAAATGGAGATGGAGGTCACACTGGCAAATTTTAGCTCTTTCTATCAAATTCTTGAAACCAAAAAAAAGAAGAGAAAGTTTAGTCTAAATGATAAGTAGAGGAATTCAAAATTTATGAAATTATACCGCTCCTCGTTGTATAATACATGGAGAAAACTAGTCGCAACAAGAAGGAGGAAATGTTTCCCCATCTCTCTCGTTAGTTTTACTTTCCCCTGTAAAAAAAACCTGAGAGACACGCACAAAGAGAGAGAGAGAGAAAGCAGAGATTTATGAGGGAGTGTCTTTACTTTTATCTTACCCTCAAGGAATAGCCCTACAGTTCATAATAATACGCCAGTACTTTTACTAGAGCTCATATCTTTTCCATGTTATTTTTTCTGTTGCTTTCTCTATATCTCATCATCCTACCTCTCATACCCGTACCCATGCGTATGTACAAGGTGAAAGGGGCTATGTAAAAATGTCGCAGATATGAATACTAAATGCAACTTGAGTTGTGCAAAAAAAGAAGGAGCCTTGCCAGAGGAAAAAAGTTTTGCAAGTTCTATCTCTCTCTCTCTTTCCTTGTGCTTTCTCCTCAAAGTCCTGTTGAGACTCAAGACTGAAGAGAAAGAAGAAAAGAAAGACGAGTTTTTCTTGGGTGAACAAAGAGCCATTCAACTTTTATCCCATTTGCATCGAATGAATGCACATATCGGCGGTGAAAGGTACGACTTAGTTGACAATTTTGTTCAAGAAACGACAGAGAGTTTCTCTCAAACACTTTCTCTCTCTCGACTATAAGAGAGAGAACTGACATGCTCTTTTTTTCTAAAGAGAAAGGTACAACAAGAAGAAGCCTATCTCTTATCAAGAGAAAGCTACCAAGGTATTTATTTACAACTTTTACTACCCAAAAAATTTTTTTCTCCCTCTCTTTCCTCACTCTACTTTCTCCCTAATACTGACAGTGAGTATGCACTTTCCACTTTCTTTTGACTTCGAATGGCCAACTCGTTGAAAGTGAAAGTCACATGTACAGGCAGGCACACTTTCATACGCGCATATACAAGTGCTGTACATGACAATTTTCTTTTTTTTTGTTCATTCTAAACACATTTCAAAATGAGAGAAAGTTTAAGCTTTATTATTTCATTTCTTTATTCATTAACATTTGCTCTTTTTTTGTACATGACAAAAGATGAAATCGAATCCATGAAGAATGAGTCTCATTTTTATTGTATCTCTCTCTCTGTCTATAGAAGAGAAAGTGGAACAGCCAATCTTGCTATACAATTTGTCATTTATAAATTTATCTTGATAATAAAAATGTATGGATATGACATCCATAAATTGGAACATTACCATCAAAATACTTGTCAATTGGTTTTTTGTCTTGTACTACATTATTTATATCTTAAATATATATTATAATTATTAAATGAAAACTAACTCTTCACTTATCAGTCCTCCTCCCCATTTTATTATCTCCGTCCTTAACAAAAGAAAAAGATAAATATTCAAGTCAGCCAATTTTTTTTTGTGTGTTCATTATTTTTAAAATGACAAAACTCGTTTATATAAATGACCCATACTTAATTTTTATTCCTTAATTCAACCCCCCTTGAAATGGACTAAATGAGGGCAGAAAAAAAGAAGCTAATATTCCTATATCTCCAATTCTCTCTCCGAGAATGGACTCTCTTTGGAAATGAAGAGATGAAGAAGAAAAAAAGAAGAAAAATTGGCAAGTACACCCACGTAGTCCTCGTTGAAGAAGGAAAGCATAAAAATCCGCTGATGACAGCAAAAACCTTTGGTTTTTTTCTCTCTCTCTCTTGCTTTCTCTCTCTCGGTACTTGACTTGGGATGGTTGTCCATGAACATTGTCAGGGCTATTTACTCGGGCACTAGTGTTCATGTTAAGAAGACACGTAACTGTTTTTCTATCTTCATCTTGATCGAGTCTCTAGCATGACCCACAAGAGAAAAGAGAAAAAGAGAAAGGAATTGGAATGCAGGGGGATATGTGTACTTTTATTCAACTGGGGTGTCTACATATATATCCTTAAAAATATATCAGCTGTACAATCAAAAAAAAGGGGGAGGGGTAAAAAAAGGGTGCAGCGTTAGAAAACGTTTTCTCTTGTCTTGATTCCACTTGTAAATAACTTGATGCTATCTCATCCCCTTTTCTCAGTATCCACCATATGCCAAAGGTATAATGGACATGCTCCTACCATACATTGCCAATGACAACACACAAAAAAAGACTTTTCCCCCACGTGGAACGAGAAAGAGAGAAAGTAAATGACATTTTCAACCCATACTTTTCTCCCATTCTTTTACTCCCCACCAAAAAAGAAAAAGAAGATGCTGTCAGTAGGCTAGTAATTTTTATGAGGTTGAGAGTCTCAAATACAAAGACCTCTTAAATGCATAGACCTCTGAGGTTTCTTTCTCTTTTTTTCCTTTTTCTGTACTTTCACACATTCTTCAATCGTCTTCATCTCGCATGAATGCCATACAAATAAAAAAAGCAATATTATGCCCATATTCCATGTCTTTTTTGAGAGAAGGGAAAATGGTGAAAGTTTTAAATTTGAAACAGTTTTTTTACATTTGCATGGAAACAATCTGAGACATTTCATGGGAGGGGGAGGAGGGAGATGCCTTTCATCTTATCTTATCAATCTTATTCATTTCTTGAGTGGTCTGTTTCTGTCGGGTTTTTTTTGTTTAGGTAAAAAAAATGTCGGCGTCAAAAATATTCGAGGAAAAAGAAATATTCAGCAAAAGAAATTGTAATTGTATTGTAGAAAGTTGGCTTATATATTTTTTTTGTATAAAATTCATTAAATTTCATTCAGTAAAAAAGAAAGTCATTGAGATAATAATTATGGTTATTTTTTTGTTTTGTACACAAAAAAATATTCTGGAGATCTGACTGTGCATTGTGTGTAATCTGCATAGACAAAAAAAAATGTAAAATGACTCCCAAACTCATTACAAATTCTTTTTTTTGTATTTCAATAGAAAAAAGATAATGAGAATTATACATGGAGAGCATCTGGAGACAAACAAACAACAAAAATACGAGTTTTTATTTTCCACTATTTCTGCATTTAAATTAAATGTAATTTTAATTTATTTAAAAAAATTATTCAAATTATCTAATAAAAACCCTTGTCATTTTTTTAGGAGAGCTTATTTTTCAAATTAAATTTAGTAAAATAATTGAGTGAGATAAAATATCCAAGTCAATTTGTTGGGAGTGTAAAGAGAAAGTCAATAAATTTAGAGAGAAAAAAAAACCAAAAGAGAAAGTTAAGATTTAGTAGGATGAAAGTAAAACTGGATAGAGGTAAGGGAGTATTGTTTCAAAGTGAGAGAGAGAGGACTAGACTTTCACTCTCCATATGTATATAACATGTTTACAAATAGTGATAAATTTACCATCTTGACAACCAACTCTACCCCTCCCCCCAAAGGGATGACTCTCCAATTCCCTTTTATAATGCATCTTCCCCATCCCTTTAGTCAACGTCTAATTGCTTCTATACTTTATATTCCACAGACATATTACCTGGATTAAATAGCGGGGAGGAGAGTCTTTATTTTTTAAATAAAATCAATCACTTCAATTACCACTCTCTCTCTCTCTCTCTCTCTCTCATGTACAAAATAATTAATTAAATCTACTTTTTTTAAATTTCCCCCCAAAAAATGAAATATTCATGACTCATTTTAATGTAAAAATTGTGCTGAAAATCCAATCTCCATTAATTTAAGGAGGGTAAGGCTAGAGGGTTCAATAATTATAATTTTAAAGAGACAAAGTACTAAATGAACAAAAGAGGAGGAGGAGGGGGGTTAGAATTAAGTAAGGTCAACTCACCTGAGGTTTTCACTGATGGTACTTATGGGATTTGGTTGATGTGACATTTGAGACAGAGCTTCGAGAATCAAGCCATCCTGGTTTTTTGTACATGTAAAAAGAGAGAACAAAGTAGAAAGAGAATTAGTTCAAGTCTCGAGAGAAGCCTCCTAGTCTTAATGTATCACAAGATATCAAAATTATATTCAACTTGTCAAGTCATGTACATAACAAAATATCATTCACTCTCCAAAGTAAGTTCTACACTCTCAAAACATTCTCCCCTTGAAATTTTATGGAGGGAAAACTTGTTTGGAATCTCATTCTCATACTAATTTCCTTACAGTTGTTAATTATTGAAATAATCATCTTCTCTCTCTCTCATCATCACTGACTCTCTGACTTTGGGTGATATGTACACAAAATGGGGCTACATGTTGTACATTGTACTCATCTATAAACATGAATAAAGTTAGAAAATGGAGTTTTAACAGAATTTCCTCTTCTGTCTGTCTGCTCTCTTGAATAATCTAAATAAACTTGGGTGAGGCTCAAGGGTGTTGCTTCATCATGTGAATTTCTAATTATTATCTTCACACCTTCTCCTTTCCTCTTCATCTCCATTTGAACCATCTTACTTTCTCTTCTTTCTCTTTACATTGTAAATATTTCAAATTCCTTGACTTTTTATTTTTTTAGTAAATTAATCGGTTGTTTATTTTAAGTTTTTTATTTTAAGAATATAAATCATGAGAAATTATTCTAAAAAACAAAAAGAGACACAAAGTCTTTTTAAAATCGTTGTTTACATCAATTCCATTTTTTCGGTTTACAAAAGAAAATGAAATTGGCTTATTTTTTTATGACTTGAAAGAATAAGATTGTAAGAGTATCAAAAAAAATGAATGGAGATTTCTTCCATTTTAACTTAATAGGTAAACTATACAGATACACACACATGTTAAAGATCATAAAATTTGTACAGTTGAAGACTTAAGGTCAAATGTATTTTTTTGTCATATTTTTTTTCTGAACAATTTCATTTTTATGATTTTCATCCAAAGAAAGAGGATTAAATTCTAATAAAAAAAGTTGAATGGTTGTAAAATGAAAGTGTATTTTCTCTTAAAAAAAGATTTTTAAGAGAAAGTTTAAAGTCAAAAAGAACAATATTTTAAGTTTCAAATTAAATTTTGTTCTTTTTATGACAAAACTAAAAAGAAGTCTTGGCTTTTACGTGTACAAAAAGTATAAAAAAAATCGTCAAATTAATTAATTTTTTTTGCACATTCCCCATAATTTAACTGTCCAGAGATAAAAATTGTGGCTCGTCATAATCAAAGTCGTTAAAAAGCACAACAAACGGAACATCATATTTACCCATTTACAGAATTATGTAATTGCCTTGTTAACGGTAAAAATAAAGACGAGTAGACAAAGTATAATATTTGCATATATTACAATATAACCAATTAAATTTACACGTACAATTAATAACTAAAGCCCCTCTCAAGTAGTACAACTCTCACACTTGTACTGTCTAATTGCACCTCCAATTTCCTTGATCTATTGATTTTAGAAGAAAAAAATCAGGAATTTCTCTACAAAAGCTGTGACGGGTTGAGTCAAACATTTTTATCGTTTACACTCCCCTTGAGACAGGAGAGAGAAAGCTGAGAGTGAAAGGAGAGAGGGGAGGGATAGCATTGGGGAATTGAAGAGGATGCAATGATTGAAAATTTGACTGGTGAATGGGTGGGTGAGTGAGTATGTTCAAGTGTTTTGTACAATTACTTCATGAATTGCAGAGCAGGGTCCTACAGGGACTTTTCCCTTTTGCTATGGAGCCCACCACCAAAGCCCATGAAGGGATGGTGGGGTGGTGGAGCCAAATGGAAACTGAATTGAATTTTTACCTTCATCCCAAAAGAACTAGAATTCACTCAATCAACCCAAAAAAATTGTAGGTACATATATAGACTCCCTACCTCTATGTCAAGTATAAAATATTGAATTTCAATCCATCCAATCGTTTCCATCCACACACAAAGTGAAAGCGCACTTTCTCTCTCTCTCTCTCTCTCTGTCTGTCTGTTAGACACACAGAATCTCCATCACTTGGAAAGCTGTTTAAAGATTAAATTATCTACACAAAGTCGTCTACCACACACACACACACACATTCTACTCGTCTCTCTCTTTTTTACACATAAAAAAATGCAGTACACGATACACAAATCTGCATTCAAATTCAATCATCATTTTTTTTCTCTTGTTTTCACCCAAAAATATGCAAAATCTTTCTAAATTTATGCCTCGACACTGACTTGCACATTCCAGTGAGTTTTCTATAATTTAATAAAAATTGAAACATGGGAGCAAGAGGGAAAGAGAGCCGAGAGAATATGCAAAAAAAAAATTGGGAGGGAGCATCTGGTGGATGGAATTAATTAAAGAAAATTTCTTCAATAATAAATAAAATTGTTGATGCCTCCAAAAACTTGATAATTTTATAAATACAAAAGAGAAAGCAACGTTTCGTGGTCATGATTATGTAAAATTGTTGTAGAGAAAGAACAATAGTTTTTTAAGTCACTAAAGAAAAAGTCTTTCGTCTCCATTACAATTGGGGAAAGATGGAAAACTTTACATTGAAAGAAGCCCTTCCCCCTCCCGCTTTCCTTTTATCCTCAATGGAGAAAGTAGTGGAGGTACAGAGACACAAAAGTGTGTCACAAGTTGGGATGAAAAGGGGGAGATTATTTCTATTCAATTCACACAAGAATTTTCTCCATTTTAAACATAATGCTTTCTCCCCCCTTTACTTTCTATCACCATTGTACCTACTGTACAAACAAGACTCCATTGTACGGAGAGAGTCTTTCTCTCTCTCTCTCTCTCATAAAATAACAAGGGAGAAAGTGAAAGTTAAGAAAGAGAATGAATTTCTTACTTTTACTTTTACACAAAATATCAAGTCATCCAATTTGAGCAGGATACAAGACACAGATATTTTTTTATAGTGCTTTCACTCACAATGAAAGTTGAGATTTTATTTAAAAAATATTTTTTTTATTTATTTCTTAATTTAAATTACTCTTTATTTTTCAAGACAATTATTTTCACAATTTATATTGACAGTTTATCTGATTAGAGAAAAGAGAAAGGAAAGGAGAGATAAATAAAGTGACAAATTATTACTGTTCCAAGTAAACTGTACAAAAAAATAAAGAAAAAGATGGAGAGAAAGTTCGTAATGTTCTCCATGTGCTGGTTGTCGTTACAAAAAAAAATAGGGGGAGGATGATAAAGCAATGGAAATGTCATAAACGGCTGCTGTTCTCAGCACATTCTTTTCCCTCGTGACAGCCTGTAACCTTGTTGCTTTATATATAGACAAAAAAGAAGAATGGAGAATCTGTTTTTTCTCTTAAAAATATGGCATAAATTATTATTGAAATTTACCACACAAAAAATTCTACAGATTTGGTCTAACATAATTAGTTAAAAATATTTTTTCCTTTTTTTTGGAGAAATGTCAACATTTTTGGACAATTTATAGTCAATGCATTAGCATTAGCCTTAGTAAAATATATAACACTGAAGCTTGTGCTCTTCTAAAAAGAAAGTAGGAAGAAAGTGGCAAAATTGCCAAAAAATGGCAAGCGCATCCTTGTCATTTTCTCTCTTTGTTATCTAACAAGTTTACTTTTATATTATTCCTTACACAAAAAAATGGAACATAAAAAAAGAGACCAGGAGATTTCTCTGCCAAAAAAAAATAAAAAATTTTTGTACGCTTGTCACAATTTTCAAAAAAAAAAATTCTGTCAACTTGTTACAAGAAAACTGACTCAAACATTTGTGTATTGTCTAATGTAACAATTTATTGAAATAAAAAAAATGGTCAACTTGGAGAAAAAAAGTCTTTGAGAAAATGAAAAATATGGATTTGAAAAAAAAAAATTCTCCACATAAAGAGAAAGGAGCTGTAGTCACATTTAAAATGTGAAAATGAAGAAAAAAAATATTATAAAATCGCCCTCACGCCTCCCACTCTTCAAACAGATGCCATGCATGTTGCTCCGTGTACAGGAATGAGATTATAGCCTTTATTATACAAATTGCAAGGGGGTTGAGGGCAGACGTCTTTCTCTTAGCACCAAAAACTTGAAAGACTGTGTAAACGCCATTTTTGAGTGCCACAGACACACACAGAGAGAGAAAGAGAAAGTAGAGATAGAAAACCGGAACGAAGCGTCTTATTCTTTATATTTATATATTTATTTTTTTTTGGAAAAGAAGATAGAAATTTTTTTTCTTCTTTTTTTAAGGGTAAACAGAAAAGCACGAAATGGGATTTGAAGTGACAGGAAAGGTTTTGCATACAAAATTCCCACAAGCTGTATACCCCCACATGACTTATCTGTGCTTAGTATTTCCTCTAAAAAAATTGCTATGCAAAGCTCCTCTCTCTTTCTCCAACACTTTCTCTTCGTGCCTTCTCCTCTTCTTCCTCGCCTCGTTGATTGTACGACTACGCATTTTGAGCGTGTGGAATCCGGACAAGGAGTTGCTCCTTCATATAAAATTTTATCCTATGAATCTGGATCAGTATTCCCTTCTTATTTTTATGCTCAAAGAGTATTTAAATAATTTTTGGTTTCTTCTCTCCCTCTCCTAATTTTACACTGGCACATGGAGATTCTAGGAAGAGGGCTCAAATATTGTCAAAAAAATAAAAACCAATGAGAGAGAGAGAGAGAGAATCTCAACGGAATTCTATTTTTTTGTCAATGACGAAAATCATTTTTTCCTCTCCATTTACTTTATACTCATTTTTATGTTTAAGAGTCAGTGGGAAGAGTCTTTGGTCTTATGGTTAGTGATTTAATCCCATTAAATCGAAAATCTTTTTTTTTCTGCCTTTGCCTCCACTTTCTCCACTAGAAGAGGAAAAGTGGAAGACAAGATGATGGCGGAGAATTGAAACGATTATGTAAATATAGACTAAATACATTTTTGTATGGATTAAAGTATGGGAAATAGATTTTCTTTTACATTCTCATTTCTTTTAACAACCCATCCTCCTCAAGAATCTTTCAAATGACGTCTCTTTATTCAATCAACTCCCCCTCAGTCTTCTCTGGTGATACATGTACAAGACTATTTTTTATGGAGCCAATTGACAAATTTAATGCCAACAGTTTCAAGGTAATTGTATATTGAGCTTTTCGTTATATTACAACACACATTTTTTAACTGTCCCAACTCTCTCTCTCTCTCTCCACTATTTTTAACAATGTCAATGTAGTCTACATACAGTGTACGTACAGTGGGGGAGAAAGTCGTTCATCTCTTAAGTTTAGAGATGATTAGATTTGTGAAATTATGGGACTTGTCATTTTTTACATGGCACGACTCCCCACAAAATTTAATGTGAAAAAATCATGTACAGTACTGATGACTGTACTCATGATGGTGAAATAATTATTCTGGAATATGCAAAATTAAATTATTGTTTTCACTGTACAATTAATTAAAAACGTATTGAGTTAATTTAAAACTAGTCAAGAGAGAGAGAGAGAGAGAGAAAGTACATTGGAGAAATTAACCAAGTGGGAAAAATTAATGAACTTTATTTTCTTAATGGAAGACTCTCACAGTTTAAGAGTGGTAGGTTCAAGAGTCTTGAATTATAGAGAAAGAGCAAAAAGGGTTTTACACAATAGAGAAGATGGAGAAAGTGAAAAAAAGGAGAAAGGAGGGGAGCCTTGGGGACTTGTAGTTGTGTAGTGAGTGACTTAATTGTTTATGTGGCATTATCACTTGTACCTTGATATGTCAAGTTAGATTGACCGAGACTAATGATGAGGCTTGTGGTCTTGCATGTATTCCCCGGGCACAAATTTACTACTGATGAACTTCCATTCATGGCCACTTAATTGTGACAACCGTTTTGGCACTTCGCCCAACCCTTTTCTGTATACATTAATTATACATATATGTGGTGTTACATCGTCTACACTACTTTCTCCCTCCCTCCCTTCTTTTTTTGGAGAAAACCAAGAAATTTTCTCTTCTCGTCATTAAAGTCCATATCTGTAGTGCTCAAATGCGGAAACTATGACAATCCCTTTTCGTTCCACTCTTCGCATTCCATTCTCTTCTCTTTGGTAGAAAACAAATTACTCTCAACTTTCTCCAAAAATGGAGGAAACTAATTAAACTTGTTTTTTAATCTTTATTTAAAATATTTCTCATATTTAACCTTTATCACAAGTTTAAGTGAGTCAAAATGTGAGTTAAATTTTTTTACTACATTTTTATCAAATAAAACTTTACACACTACAAACTAAAAACAAATATTTTGAAACTCCCCCCAAACATTTTTCCATGTGTTCCAATCTGCCTTTTTTTGCAAAGAGAAAGTTTTGATTGTTATTTTATTTATCAAAAGAAAAAAAAATGAATTTGACTTTCAAATAAAATCTCAGTCTCACACTCACTACTCAAACTCATAAAGTGCCTTTAGTTTTTTTGTACAGACAAAAAAAAACAAAAAATGTTAATTTTACAATGGGTTGAATAAGTGCTGACTTTTTTTAGACACAATTTTTGCACATGGAAAACATGAGGGAAAAAGCGTGTTCTGTTTTCATAAAAAAAAGAAAAGACAAGAAAAAAGATTTTTACTGTCTCCGTCTCTTATCCATAAAAGAAAAACATCATCAAACAAAAGACTTTCCAACACTCGTCACGCCATAAAAACAATTTTTTTCAAGGAGAAAGTAAAGAGAGTTGAAAATTCAAACAAAAAAAAACATTAATGGTTGTAAAATCGTTTTTTTTTAAAAAATGTGTCAGTATCATTCTTTTCATTTA
This sequence comes from Arrhopalites spinosus, assembly GCA_034700945.1. Taxonomy (NCBI): domain Eukaryota; kingdom Metazoa; phylum Arthropoda; class Collembola; order Symphypleona; family Arrhopalitidae; genus Arrhopalites; species Arrhopalites spinosus. The sequence goes on from JAQIVZ010000083.1 coordinate 15,592, forward strand.
AAGAGCCCCTGACTTATTCCTAAAGTTAAAACAAGAGAGAGAGAGAGATGAAAATTTGTTGGACAATGAGCTTTCCATTATTCTACGGGGGTACTTGAAAGAAAAGTTGAATGATGGAGAACAATGGAAAGTAAGAGAGTAGACAAAATGGAGAAAGTCAGAGAAAGAGAGAGAGAGAGAATTAAACCCCACAAGTTTCCATGTTTCTGGCTAAAAGTCGAGTGTCTCTCTATTGACGTCTATGTGGAATAGAGAGACAGAACGAAGCACTTTTAGAGTCTCCTTGGTCCTCTTAAAAAATATAGACTGTATTCCTAGAATGACAAGAGAGAGAGAGAGAGAGAGAGAGAAAGTCTTCCACTTTAGTCTGGTACACGTCGTCTGCCTGGCTGCCTACTTTGCCTTACACTTAGCCTACAATTTTCCTCAGGTTTGCCATTATCCATGGAAGCGGGGCCGAGATTGTCTAGGCTAACAAGCAAGTTGGCGTATGGGATTTTGCATCTCGGTAGATTCAAGATAAACTCAAGTGTGTCATATTATGACATTACGTATGGATTTAATAGCAAGAAATAAAGCACACAATCTCCACCAAACAGGGAAGGCCGGTAGGCTTCGAGGACGGAGGGGGAGATTGTAAGGTCCTCCGGGAAGAAAATATAAGAGATGGAGAAAGCCAAGATGGAGTGCAAGAGACCAAGTGGATGCTCCGATGACTCCTCTGTCAAGAGCCTGACACACAGAGTCACTTTGCTACATCAGGAGAAAGAGAGAGAGAAAGTCGGCAACTTTGACGACTTTGAAGAGGCAAACCAAAGGGCACATGTACATATAAAATATATATCCATATACATGGAAATAAAGAGAGAGAGAGATTCCCCATTTTGGCACTTTCACACTTTTCTGCCATGGGTTGTGTAGCCCACTGGAGATGGAAAAGCAGATGGAAAGCACGTCTCGTAAAAAGAGATGCCGTTAGGTGAGTTTTTTTTTCAGAATTGGAGAAAATGGAGAGGAAAATGCCAACGCTTGCAATTCAAATGAATGTGTAAAAGACACAATTTACCCCCTCTTTTTTATTATTATTCCTTATAAAATGATGAGATTATATTTGAAATAGAACAAGAGACCAAAAAAATATATATAGTCTCAACTAAAATATTCTCTCATATTTTTTTTCTACAATTTTCTCCAAATTTTCACCACCCCCTCCTCCCCATTTCCATCTGTCGATTAATTCCATTCATGCAAAATAAAATGGGGGGAGAAACAAGCAGAGGCAGGGGATGGCGTATGGCGTATGGCATCAAGTACAATTTTACAAAATTTGAGACTCGTTTCAATCTGTCAACTCATGTGAAGATGAAAATGAAAATGACGAGAGTTTAAGGATAAACTACAAGTACAAAAACTGTCAAAAGTTTTAACCCCCTTCAAAATTATGTACGTACTATGGTCATAAACTAAAATAGGTCATGCATCAAAATAACTCCAAAACCACTTTCACCCACATAGAAAATAGAAATCAAAGTAAAAAAGTTTTTTTTTCAGAGAAAACACAGTGAAGCATTCAAGCCAAAAAATATTGTAAAAATCATTCAAGCCATTACAACTCAATGAGAAAATAGAGGGAAAATGAGAGTTTGATTAAATGTAATAATTGAAATGTGTAATTGGTTATTTACATGAGAATTTTATCCAGAGAAAGTACACTTGATTGACATGGTAAACAACTAATGCCTTACATGATAAAGTTGGAACACAATTGATATGATAAAACCATAGAAACGACAATTTGAGAAGAGAAAGTACGGTCGACTTTTGTCAACTCACCAATCCTTTTCTCCTTTCTCCTTTCTCCCCTCCAACCTCTCCCTTTCTCTCTTATCAAAGCTCGGAATTTCACTTTACTCAGTCCTCACTGGGAGATAATATGAAGGTAATGTATAATGCATGTGTGTAGATTTCTCTTCTTTCTTTTGTGTACTTTCACTTTTGCCCTCTAGCCCCACTCCATGGTTTTCAAAACCAAAAACCCCCACTCCTTTGTTTTCCTCAATAGTTTCAAATGACATTACTTTCTCCCCACCAAAGGATATGTTACGTGTAGAATTTTTATCCCCCCTTCCTTTCTCTTTTCAAAATTTAATAATAGTGTCCATAACGCCCTCTGGAACTTTTGTATTGGCTGAAATAATTTGTATTAAAATTTTTTTGGACATGGCGTGTCATAATCTCTTTCTCTGTAATTACGATTATTATTATGTACATGACATGTGTTGACGGGAAAACTTGTAACTGAGAGTGAAACCCACTCTATTTTAGTCAATGAGAGAGAAAGTTTTTAGTTAAATAATCTTTAAAAAAAGTTGAAATAAAATGAATGGCTGTCTTGTTTCATTTGTTTGTTTTTTTCACAATTTAATTCCACACGGCACCAACATGTCAAGGATGTCAAGCTGATTTTGAATCATAAATGGAAAAACATGCAAACGTACATGGCTTTTTTTGAAGTGGGGAGTGTAGACAAATAATTAAAAAGTTGGAGACAAAAATTTACATTAACCAGAGACACAGTCCCTGACTAAAATAGAAGGGTCTTTTAGTAGGGAATATCAAGGGGACAAGTCGTTAAAGGGAAAAAAACCGTAAATAATGAACCACATCAAAAGATATCCTCATTTTCTTAAAATTTGAGGGTCCTCAAAAAATATTTTTCAAGAGTCTCATCTCAATAATTTGACAAAAAAAACTTGTTGAGAAAGTATCCATGAAAAATAATTAGAGAATATCTCTAAAAAGTCCTCCAGCTCAAAAAAAACTTTTTTGTTGATTTTCTCATAAATATTTCTTGTTTTTTCTTTCAAAAAAATAGAATCTTAATATTAATTAATAGTCAAGTCAAGTAATTTTGAAATAAGACAAATATTGGCTTTCGTTTTTTAATTAATCATGGTCCTTTCATTAAAAAAATACAATGTGTATTGTACACAAAAATATTGTATAGTTTTTTTTGAAGAATTTCTCTTTCTAAAAACACATGTGCCAAAGCTCAACCCAAGTCATAGAAAATATTTATTTTTTTTGTAAAAAAAGAGAAAGTAGAATTTGAGATTTGTACAACAAAAAAAAATAAACATTTCAATATTCATGGTTAAATGGATGAGAAAGTGAAGTAAAAATAGAAAGAGAAAGAGGGGAAAGGAGAAAATGGGGATAAAAAATATGGAGAGCGTTGATGATTCAAAGGGATTTTTGAGACTCACTTTTTTATTTCGGCCCATATAGTACTAGATTATGCATACACATTTTTCTACTGTACAAACGTCTTCTCTTTGCCTAAGCATAAATAAGGCTCAGCTTATCCCTTTTTTTGAGAAAAAAAAATAAAAAGAAGAGAAAGTTGAATACACACGAATCATCTTAACACAACCCCAAACCACGACACACGACACATATTATTTGTGTAGTGGAGAGGAATGGCTGGTAAAAGGCAGTGTCATTGGTCGAGTGTGTGTGTGTATGTGTGTTGGGTATACAAATTTCAGTGGAGAGCAAAATTTCTTGTATTTTTCAAGCCTCTCCAAAACTAAACTAAGCCACCCAAACATGTACAATATGAGAGAGAGAGTTTTTTTTGTGTTGTGTAGAGTGGTAGAGCGTAGATTTCAAAATCGATACGTTCCATCAGAAGGCTATCCCTTTTCCCTTCCTATGGATTTCCACAGTCTTTCACCAACCTCCAACTTTCTATTCAGTCCTTAGACTATCTATCTCCCATATCATTTTCTCTCATGTAATGCTCTCTTACATGCATTTACTCCAGTCAAGAACTGTCGAAATCCCCCCCTCTCCCCTCTCTCTTGTACAAGTTGGAGGTGGCCACATATTTAACAAAAAGCTTCAATCCGTTACTCTCTCTCTCTCTCGCTCTTTCTTACTCATCTTTTTTTTAGTCCAAAGTTTTGTATCAAGATCTTCTCTCATGTTTTTTTCCCCTCTTGAAAAATATATAGGTATTGTACATGAGGCAAACCACTCATCTCTTGCACAGTGGGAGTATCATAGGGAATTTGACTAGGTACTCCAAAGGAATGAAAAATCATGGAGGAAAAGGCCACCACTGACAGTCCAAAAAAAAATCTTTGTGAACAACAAAGTGTACATTTCTTACTTCAATTTCTCAACAATTCCCATTTTGTGAATGGAAATCTCCTCCCTCTCCTCTCTCTCTCCCTCAATATTCTTTACATAGAGAGAGAAAGTACACAAAAAAAATTTCATTTCTGAGTTTTGTGTACACAAAAAATGGGTTTTGTAAGGGATGAGAATTTTTTTTAGAAAAAGAAAGTTTTTTTAAAAATAATATTTTTTTTGATATTCCCCAAAGTAGAGTGAAAATGCAATCAACGAAATTTTGTATGTATTTTGTATTTATATATGGATTTAGATTTGGATGGAAAGTAAAAAGGAAATGAAAAATGTGATTTTAATCGACTTGTGTGGCCTGCTGTTACATACTTGCCTGAATGTGTGTTTGGGGTGTAAGAAAATAGGGAGAAAATAAGTAAAATAGGATTGCAATATGTTTAACTGATGCAATTAATGGAAATTAAATAATCTGCTTTGATTTGGTTGGATGGTCTGAGCCATGTGGAGGGTGAAAGGAAAAGGTTTAATTACTGGGATAGAATGCAGTGTTTGTGGTTTTTCTCCCTCTCTCTCTCTCTTTCTCTCTCCACATCCACAAGTTTCCATATCTCTCTCTCTCTCTTATGTAAATAGAAAAGACTTATAAGAAATTCATAGTTTTGTAAGGATTCACTTCAAATTCAGTTTTCAAAGAGCGGGGTGTGTGTGGTTATTGTGGAGACTCCATTAAAATGGCTGATAAGAAGATTTCTTGGGTCTAACTCTAAACTTATAGGGGAGGGATCAAGAGAAGAAGAACTATGATCCGTATATTTCTCTATCTCTCACGTTGTCTTGAACACATTGTGAAAATGAAGAAGAAGAGAAAAAAATGCTCTCTCTCTTCACCTCACCCGACCTGCCAGACATGGTCGACATGACACTCTAATTTTAAGAGATAGGCTCTTCCACAATCATATGATTGATGATCCAGCTTTTTGACAAACTCTTCCTCTTTTGATCATCTCCAATTGTGACATTTCCTTCCCAAACACTTTTCTCTCCCTCTCTCTCTCTCTCTCTCTCTTTCGACTTCTGTACACAAGACGAGGGGAATTGCATCACTTTGAACAAAATACATTTGTTTACATCAAACCCCCCTCCTCTTCCTCTTCCCTTCGTCTTCAATTCTCACTCACACTTTCTCTCTCTCTGTCTCTCTCTTCCTTATTGAAAATCTTCACACTCAACTGGATCAAGAGTATACTCGTACATTTTCTTTATGTCATTTTCTGCTTGTTCCAAAATTGAATAGAAATTTTTCTCTCTTTTCTTTCCAAATGAGTAGAGTCTCAAAAAAATATTTTTGTTAAAATATTCTTTTTATTATATTTTTCTTTTTTTTAAAAGTGAAATCTCCTCCAATCAAATCAGTTTCGTACTATACTTACAATATATATAATTTACTTACATGACTTGGTTCTATTCATATTTTTTTTCTGTGTTGAGTTTTTTAAGAAGATTTCTTTTGTACAATGTGATTCAGCTGTAAGTTGGTATAATGGAGAAAAACAATGACAATTTTCTATTGTAATTCTTCTATTAAATTTTCCCTTTCTTTTCTTGTGTATGATATGAATACATGTAAGGAAGGAATTTTTTTGGGGGTATAATATAATCCAAAAAGTTGCCTCTGCTCATTTTTTTTTCTTCTCTCTCTCTCTCGGTTTCTTTGTTGCCATGTTCGTAATTATAGAATTGGAGGATTGGAGTGAAAAACTTTGTTCAATTTTCTTCTCCACTTGTTAATTAATATTTTTCCAGCTTGACGTACCAGAAAATTCTCTCATCTTTTCTCCTCTTTTTCGTCTTTATTGAACAATTAAAGGCGTAACTTTTAACTAGATTAGACTAAAAAGTTTTCTCTCTTATCTTTTATACATGTACGTATACATACATTTTATTCTCTTTCATTCTCGCCCCCTTCCTTTCTCCTTTCTCTCTCTTCATTTTCTTTTTTTCTTCTCAACTGATACTTTCCCTTTCTTTCAAAAATTCTAATAGAAACAGAGAACCCCATCATGTACAAAGGAGAAAAGAGACGGGGAAAATCCTAGAGGTTCATTTTTCCTTCCAGTTGTGTGCCGACTTTTTAAACAGTAAAATTGAAATGTTTAGTATTTAAATTCACAATTAACTTTTCTGTGTGTCCTCTCAACTCTGAATCAAATTAAATGAAAATGAAATTACCATTACCACCACCAGAAAATAACAATTTAATTTAATTATTACAATTTAATATTTTTGTCCCACATGTAAAACACATAACATATATTTTTGCAGGAATTTGCTACACTTTATGTGACATTTAAAATAAAATTTGGGATTATTAAAATTCATTTTTAAAAAATTTCAGGTCATTTTTATATCAAAAGAGAAAGAGAGGGACGAGACAATAAACTAAAAAAAACTTTCACTTACAAAAACTTTTTCTTTATCATGTCATCCATTGTGATGATGGGTCTGTTGACATGAAAATCTCTTGAAAAAACTCTTTTTTTTTCTTGTTGACCTTATAAATGTTACTCAGAGATTATCTGTACACGTGACAATTGTGGTCTGTATTTTGTGACACGTCAATTTCTCTTTTTTGTCTTGTTGGCTCTGCCCCCACACACACAAACCCGCACCTTGGGTTTAATCTTCTTATTAAACGTGACTGGGGAGGGAAAGTACAGCAATAATCGAGTTGATCAACTTAACCTCTGTGTGCTTTTTTTGGCAGAGAAAGAGAAAGAGAGAGAAAGTTTGGAAAGTTTTCTCCTCTTGTTATCATGACACACTACACACACACACACTTGTGTGTGTATTGTGTTGGGTGTTGATGGACAAATAACAAGCCGGTTATCAAAAACAAACTTTACCCCCCTCTCCCCATCCTCTCTCTTTTTCCTAGCAAGCTATTAAATAGCTCGCTTTCACTCTCTATAGAAAATTGTATGGTACATTTATGTTGCATGAAATAGTGATCTCCTTTTGTTTTTACTCTGACTTTCCCATGTAGGGAAAGGAGGAGGAGGAGGAGAAGAAGAGATATGGGGAAAAGGTATGGACTCCATATATGACTCCCTTGAATTTCTCTACATGATAAATCAGGGAGAGTAGGGGAGACGACAGACGAGACAAAAAAGTGGACCCATCTTGTTCTATATTTCTCTACCTCTAAAATATATGAGCTCATGTGCATACAGATAATGCTTGTTCAATCCAACCAAAGTAGAAAAGAGAGAGAGAGAGGACTTGACTAAACTTATCATCCATTTTCAAGGCATGTAAACGAGTCAAAATAAATGTTATGGGGTTACGGTTATATCCTTACGTGTATTTCATGTTTTATTATTAAAGTTTGGTCCTAGCCAATATGATAAGGCTGTGTTGTGTTTCTATATATTTATATGAGTACAGGTTATTTCCTGTTGTTGTCAAGAAAAATGTGTATGAATCATGCTCTCTCTCTCTCTACATTTTCGAGAGAGATTGCCTTTTTAGTTGAACAAACTAAGTCCTCACTTGATGTTATTCGACACGAGCTTTCTCTCTTTCTCCTTTTTTTGGCTCTTTCGAGGTGATTCTCATTTAATAGATCATGAGACGGCTTTCCCTCTCTCTCTCTCTGTGAGCTCTTGAGATGAAAGAAATCAATAAAGTTGTAAATGACATCAAGTGTAATCTAATTATTTCGCTTTTATTCTTTTTTTTTACCTCCAAAAAATCAAAGTTAATAGAGCCATAGAATTTTTTTTCCGTGGTATTTATACAAAAGTCAAAGAGTGTTAAAAAAGTTTGTCCATAACCTCATAACCTCAAATTTTTATTCCAAGTATCCACTTATGTCCCCACAGGTGTGTGGGTGTATTTATTATTATTTTTTATAAACTCTAAAATTTAATTTAAAATTCATTTCCTTTTTTCAAAAACTCCCTCCCTCCCCACTCCATGAAGTATCTGTCGAGGTTACACAATTTATTTAAAATAAAATCAATTTTCACTCTAGTCAATAAATTATAAATCAAACAAACAACAACATGAAAATTGAGAGTACAGACAAAAACATTTTGACTTGTTATTTTATAAGAGAACAAATAGAATAGGGATAGATTTCAAAAAATTGATTTTATTTTCCAATTCTTCTTGTTATTTACGGGGACAACAGGGAGAGGGTGAGATTAAAAAGGAACACGTGACAAATGTTTTTATGAAATTAATTCTCATCCTTTTTGGTAAATATTGATACTGGCATTCCTTCTCTTTTCTTCCCCCAAGAGAGAGAGGCATGTCTTGTTATAAAGGCTTTTCCTATAATTACATTTAAATTCACTTTTCTCTATCCAAAATGTCAACAAAAAACTTTCTCCGTCAGTACCTTTAGCTAGAGACTTGTACAGGGAAAATAACAAGAGTCAATAGTTACTTTTATTTGTCAAACTTAAATTAAATTTCATTGACAATATTGAATATTCCCCCCTTGTAAAAAAAAGTTTGTTATAACTACAAAAAAAAGATTCTCTTTTTTGTATTCTATCAATGACAAATAAACTATTGATTGGATTTAAATGTATTTTATAGAGAGAAAAAATCTCTATCATGTTTTTCATATTGTCAATCTCCTCCTTTTTATGTTTGTCAACTTATACAACAATATTTTGTCCTGAAATGATCCGTTTTTTACTATCTTCTTGTTGTAGAGATACATTCAATTCTAGGAGATTGTCCATGTACATGTACATGTTATGCTATAGGATGAAGCAGAATAGAAAATTGAATAGAAAAAAATGGCTTTGTCCAATAACTTGAATAAATTCTGCATCTCTTGAGACGAAAAAAATCTAAAGTCATCTTTTGGTATTTCATGAAAATTGTGAATAAAAATGATGTACTTGAATGGCCTCCTTCTTCCTACATATTTTTTTCTGTACAGATATTCGAGAAAAGTCATCGAGGGAATAAAAAATATGTAAAGTAGATTAAAAATTCTACATGATAGAGTCCACACAAAAAAACATTTTTTTTTCTTGTTATGAAAATTCTATAAAGTAGGCTTTTGGGGTAGGAGAAAGGAGCAACCATTTTTTTTGACAAAGGGAAAGTATCTCATCTTCTTTTGTAACAACAGTAAAAATAGTTTTCAATATTTTTTTCGTCTAACCTCAAAACCATACAAATACCGCTTGATTTTACATAACAATTTATAAAAAAATATTAACCATTTTTCTTTAATGTCCAGGGACTTTGAGCTGTAGGCTGGAGAATTTGGAAAAATATTTTATATTACTTTTTACACAATTTTGAATATTATTCTAACATAAATAAAAATTGTTTTATAGGTCAAATTCCATAAAGATTATTTTCTCTGTGGTTAAAAAAAGCAAGTATTTTTATATTGGAGCCAATATAAAGAGAAATAAAATTCAATTTCCCAAAACTTGCATGGAGGTGCAATATAATAATTGTGAGATGAGTTTTTTTTAAAAAAGAGTGTGAACTAGCCATTTAAATAAAAGACTTTAACTTTGACAAAAAAAATGGGTTTATGAGGTACAAGAAATAGTGTAAAGGACAGAGAAAAGGGGAGAGAAAGTATTTTATTGTGAAAGTTGAACATGACTTTACTAAAAAATAGAAAACTTTTATTTCCTCACCCATCCCATTTCCCCCTGGTGGCTCGTACAAGTGGAATTGTCGTGTCAAGTAAAAAGTCACAATAAAGTCATATAACAAATAAAAGAGTAATTTGTAGACTTTCTCCTTTTTTTGAGGGAGGATTGCATGGGTCAGTGAGATTCCAGTTGTGAAAGTTTTTATTTCACAACAAATTTCAAATTTTCTAGTACCTTAGTTATGATGAAAGTCTCATAAAAATTTAGGACTTAAATTGGACCATTTTGCCTTTAGCAATACAACTTTCTCTATTATCATTCCACTTTCTTTTCTTACCATTCTTATGGCAACTGTTGAGCTCTTTATTGCTGGGGGGTGGGGGTGGGAAGGGAAGTTAATTTTAAATTTGACACGTGATTTCATACATTATTTTCTAACCTCTATAAAACACACAAATTATATCACAACTTAAAAAAATTATCTAGTCCTCAATAATTCATTTTATAATAAGACACGTGTCTCCCACTAAAATAATTGGAAGAAAAAGGAGAAAGGGGAAGGGGGGAGGGTCATCAAACAGAAAGAATTGCGTGACGCATTATTTCCATTTCCAAAAAAAACTCAACCACAATTTTTTGTAATTTAAATCCACCAAATGAAATTTCATTAGCAAATAAATAGCCAATTAATTGTGTAAATTATAATCCTACAAAACCTTTCAAAAAAATACCGTTTGACAGTTCAATTAAAATGTACTTTAATTATATTATCTTGTGAAAATAGTCTAATTATAAAATCGTATTTAATTATAAATTTTCATAAATATTAAAAATAAAATTTGGTGCGGGTGGCATTTTCTCAATTAAATAAACAAAAAAGAGAAAGTTATTTGTCTATACAAACAAATATTATTAGAAATGATGGAAATTCAATAAAAACAGAATTAATAAAATGGTTGTGACATATCAACCTACTTAACCTCTGTATATATTCTCATCCAATTTACTAAAGATAAAAAAAAAGTTTTTTGGTAGACAAAAATATCAAAGGAAAAAAAAAGAGTCACAGGGCATGTCGTCGCGTCATTGAAGTTTGAGGTTGAGAGAAAGATAAAAAAAGGGATAAAAGAAAGGCTGAAACTTACCTGTGGTACAATTAGTGCAATGATTGCTGAACTCAGGGACGTCAAGTTAAGATCATCTGAGGTAGACACAAAAAGTGAAGTTGAGTCTGTACTCTGTCCAAATGTATTTGTCCTTATCAGTGGTGGAGTTCTATCTTGATCTTTAGATCCTCCCTCTCCCTTCATTCCCGTTGAAGACCTAACCTTGCTAAATGGGCAACTCATTTTCCCCCAATTTTTTCTCTTTTACTTTCACTCAACAGCTCCCAACACACTTTTCCTCTATTACTTTCACAAAAAAATCCTCTTCTTCTTCTTCTTTGATGAGGTTTCACGTACAAGGAGAGTTTTTAAGCCTGAAAAAAAATCCATTTAAACGTATTGAGTGTCTTACATTCAATCAAGACAATTTCTTCATACAATAAATTACATTAGAGGTACATACAACATAAAGAATTGAAAGGAGAAAGTGAATTGAATCCAAAATATTTTTTTTTGAGTAACATTCAACTCACAAAGGGCTTTAATTAGAGAAAGAATTTAACAAAACTATTTTATTCTTAGAGATACATCAACTTCTAAATAATTTACAATGGAAAATTTCATAGAAAAAAAAATTCAATATGGTGGAAAGTACGGGAACATGGAGGAGCATATGTGTGTCTTATACTTAGAAAAACAAAATAAAATATGTTTTAAAAAATGATTTAAATTTCTCCACGTCTCTCCTTCTGACACAAGTATTTGACCTTCATAAATAAAAGAATATTTGTACAGCTCTGCATGTACAAGAGTGGCAAGTAATGTCGTGGAACGAAATTTAAAAAAATACTTTCTCTCTCTCTCTAGCACTCTTAACAAGAAAGATTCATAAATCATTCTGGAGACTGCTAGTGGAATGGAGAAGAGAGAGAGAGAGAGAGAGAGAGAATCTACATGAAATAATCTGTAGAGAAAGTAAGAGAGAGAGAGTATCTCTATTTATGAGTTGTCGTGACAGAGCGCAATTATCATAATGCATAGAGCGGACACCTCAGTAAATAGTTGAAAGCAAAGTAAAGAAATACGTGGGTAGATCTCCTTTCCCCATCTTTTCCCTCGACTCCCTCTGTAAATAAATGCATGAGTGAGTGAGGCCTGGGAGTCATACTATTTGTGTGTCTCAAAATTGCGTAAATGAAAGCCCAGGTGAAGAGGAGAAAGCGAGAGTACCAAGATCATGAATTCTAAATGATGACGTGAACACTTTCTCTCCCCATCTTCAACCCCAAAAACTACATTATAGTGTCTACTTTCATCTTTATTTTATTGTGTGCTAGGCTAGACTAGACTTCTACTCTCTAGTTTCTCCAACATAATTTTATTCTTGCACGAATAATATTCATTGTATACACACACAGGCACTAAGCTCCATTCTAGAATTTAAATTTTTTGTTTTTTTTGTCAGGTTTGTCTCTCATGAAAAAAGGTGGGGTGGGTTGTACGCTGTACACTGTATTTTGAATGGTAAAATTATTCCAAAGTTTTGTCCAAAGAATAAAAGTATTATTTTTTAAGGATGATCTCATGTCAGGTGTATAAAAATTGCATTAATATTCTTATTTTTTAAGCCTTTTCCCCCCAAAAAAGTGTGTGAAGAGCAAGAGTGTTAATTTAATGGTTTCCATTAGATGATTGATGAACCTTCACTCTCTACCTGTCTAGGGGATTGTTAGGTGGTGCATACAATAAAAACTGAATCCATCAGTTTTTTTGAAAGCTTCACTTTCTCTTTTCTTATGCCCCCAGCTACTTTTGAATTCTATGAGCGAGAGAGAGAGTCAATGGGTTAATATATTTTGTATGCAAAATATTTTTTTATATATAAAAAAATGTACTCTCAAATATTATCCCTATTCTTACTTTCTCCAAAAACTTATTTTTTTACCTTAATAATCGCCTCGGCTTACACAAAACATTGTACAGATACATTGTGACTATGAGAGAGAGAGAGAGAGAGAGAGAGAGTACAAAAAAAAATATTTTTTTTGTTAGAGAGAGATGAGACGTATTTTCTCTACAGTGGAGAATCATGTTCAATCAAAGGCTTAGTCATTTTACCTTCCATGTGTTTGGGAATAGTGTATCGATGGTTGGGCTCAAATTCATGAATAAATATAATTTATCTTGTACAAAATCCTACAAAGGATTTTCCTCTTATCTCGTCCACCACAATGATAGAGCCAAAGCTAGAGCTACAGTTACACAGCTTAAAGTTGAGTTTTTTATTGAATAAACTTTTCTGACTTTTTTTTTGCCTATGGCTTACTTTTTGTATGTGGAAATACATATTTTTAATATATAAATTCCACCCCACACACACACACGACTAGTCAAGTTTTGCTCTGGGATGGAAGTTTGTAAAGGAGGACTAGAGGGATTTAGTATGAACTTTATTTACCCATGTAATTTCAAATGAAATCTCTCCTATCCTACTCATTGGTTATCTCTAATCAAAGCTTTAGGTTGAAGGAGAGAGAGAGAGAGAGAGAACAAGTCAAATAATTATGTACTTGTTTTCCAAATTACTTTTCTCTTTATACTCAACTTGACTTTCTCCACATATTGGACATGGTACTCATCATAATTTGGTAAAATTATAACCTTCATAATTCCATTTTCTTCTTTGTGGAGAAAGTCACTTTGTGCACTCTTTCTCTATAGAAAGGGGGAGAGAGAGTGGCGTTGAGTAGAATAATAGAAAAAAAAGTAAAATGTTAATTTCAATGTAAATAATGGAAAAGCCTGACTTTACTGCTTTATGAATCCTCATGTTTTTAAGATATACAAGCACGCACACATTTCCTTTCTCTGGTAGTCTCTCTCTTGTATAAGCGGACCATATGGCTAATGATTGTACATTGAGATGATTTTTTTTCTCCTTCTTGTGTGCGGCATCCCTCCTTACAAGTCGGTGAGTTTTTTTTTCTTTGGTAAAAGAGAAAAAGTTAAGTGAATACTTGTGTCCTTGGTCCCTCTAAACAAGTCGAACAACACGGGATATGGAGTAAGATAGGGACCCTACCTTTTACTTTTAGTTGTAAGTCTAACCTCATGTTGGCAGTTGGCATGTGAAGACGTACATAAGAGAGAGAGAGAAAGTCTTTTTTTAGATCTGTGTCTTCTTCTTGTTCTTCATGTGGCAAAAAAGAGAGAGAGAGAAAAAGCGAAGGTGAGTTGCTAAGTTAGTGATGCGTGTATCAGACAGCTTCAGCCACCCGAAACCTAACGCAATATATTTTCGAGCATGCTTTTTTCCATCTTCTGCTTAACTTGATGTGGTATGGACTATGGATAAAACATTTTTACACAGAATCTAACCAGGTATTCTCTCTATAGCCAATACTCCAGCCACCAAAAAAAACCTCTTATTTTTTATTGCGGGACAAGTATTGGCTTCTAAAATCCCCCTCTTTTTTGTGGCTATCCTCCCATTGAGTGGCAGGAAAAGTAAATTCCAGTCTGTCAAATTGTAAAGCATTCATTTGTAAAAAAAAGAAGAGGATTGTAAATTACAAAAAGTGGAGGAAAATCCTTTTTTTTTAACTTTTGAACTCAAATTTCTAAATTCCTGTCACAAAAAATTAAGTCTCATTTTTGTTTCTACTCCTTTGAACAAATACAATAGAATTTTCTTTTATATTTTTATATGTCACAAAAAAGTTGGCTTTTTTCATATGATAATGGGAATATTTATCCTGAGATAAAAAAAATTATTATTATTAAAAAAAAGAAAAGAAAAGATACCAAAATGTCACCCCAGAATCCATCAGAGTAGAAGGGAGATAATTCTCATTTAATGGTAATGGCGTCATGGACACCAAACAAAAAATATGGCTATTATACATGTGTACTCATACATAGTGAAAGTACGTGCGTCTACTCTTTTCTCTGTAGAAGAGAGAAATGTTATAGAAAATTGGGTCTTGAATGTATATAAGTGGAGGAGGACGTTGAATGTACATGTATTTTGATTAAAGGATAAAGTGTACATGGGATAACTTTTGTTTGAGATAAAACCCAAGTCCAAAAACTCTTTCCCCCATTGACTTTGTCTCTTTGGAGGACTTTTACGAAAGGAGAATTGTTTTCAAAAGAAATTTCTCCTTTCTATTTTAACCTACCTATGTCTCCTCCATAGAGAGAGAGAGAGAGAAATTGAATGTATTGTTACAAGTTCCAGATGAATCTTACAACTTGTACAACTATACACACAACCTTTTTCAAACTAGCTACTTCATATCTAGCCGATTAGCGTACAAAATTTGATTATCCATCCGTCCCCTCCTTTCTCTCTCTCTTTAGTTTCCTAACTTTTCAATTCTGTGAAAATTCTTGTTTCTAAAAACATTTTCTCAACAGTCAAAGTTACTCTGAATAGTTTGTACATATTTAAATATAATTTTACATGGGGGAGAGATGACAAGAGAAAAAAAAGTTTGTGATCCTTATTCATTTGTTTTTCTTTATACACAATTTATTCTTCTCCACAATTTAAATTTCCCGCTACTTCATCACTCCAACTCCAACTCTCTAGAAAACTTTAAACTGTTTAGTCAGGCTAATTATTGAGGATGAGAATCTATTGATTTTTTTTATGAATTTGATTAAAAAATCAATTTTGTCAACTTGTTAAATTGTTTATTATTTCAAGGTCGAAGTTCATGTCTCAAAAATTCCCCTGGCAAAGTTCTTTTGTGTATAATTTATTATTATAATCTTGTCAAACTTTTCAGTGTTTGACTTGAGGACAAAAAATATGTCAGGATTTAGCTTCAAAAAGTAAATGAAAGATGGGAGGATTTTCTTGTCAACACCTTTTTTTGTGTGGTTTATTGATTGGGGTGTTGTATTTCAATTTTTTACACAAGAAAATATTTTATGGATAGTGATACAGTTGTACTTTCCCCACTACCCATATATTAAATTCCTCCTGGCTTTCCCATTTTTGGGGCAAAATCAAGAAAAAGGGAGTGTCAAAAGAAAGTGAGAGTGACAAGAAAGGGAAAAAAACATGTGAAAGGAAAATGAGGCGGACAAGAAGGTTGAAAGTATGAAAAGAACAAGAGGCTTGCAATAAGCACCAAAAAATATATATGATGTATATATATAATATATATATGTATAGATGATGAGTATCTTCACCACAGAAGCAAGAGGTGAATAATGCATAAAAGCTTTTATATCCAAGTCGGGTTTTTTGACGAGCTCAAGATCCCGGGGGAGGATTTTCTCACCAGCGAACCGACAGAATTCATCCGACTTGCAACTCTTCTACTGTCTTACATCTTACACCATTCATCATACACACACGCTTTCTCCCTTATACTTTCTCCAGTGCAGTATATCCACTCTTTCATGTTCCATCTTGTGTATTTAGCTATTTAGACTCGCATTCCTTGTTCCATGTACAGCCAAAAGTGTTATTAAGTTAGTCCACTACCATTAACACTTTCTCCTCTTCATCTCATCACAGTCAAGAGAGAGAGGGAAAGTAAGAGGATGAAGATAAAAGAAGCACAACAAAAAAACCCATCCACAATAATAAGAGAGGAAGAGTCTACATGCCCTCACAGGTAGAGGATAAAAATTTACATGAGAAGATTATCTTTTACAAAATTCTTAATTCTTGAGGACACCAGGGGAGAGAGAGAACCCATCTTTTTTTTAGGTGGAGAAAGACCACGCGGATAACAATTTTAGTAGTAGAAACTGGAGGAAAGGCTGAGAGCTCAAAAGGGATGAAATTTCATAGACTGTACGAGATGAGACACACCAAAAAGCATTAACGTTTGCTTAATTATAACAAAAAGGAGAAAATTGAGTTGATTAATATAAAATAATCCATGTACATATAATACATTGAAAGAATAGAGGAGACGAGGAAGGCGGAACTTTTTTGTCGATTATTATAATACTCTTTTGGAGAAAGAGAGAGAAAGTCTAATCTTTTGACCCCTTGTAATTTGCTGTACAAAACTCTCAAGTCTTTTTCCTTGTTTCCAAGTGAAACTTTAGAACATTGAGAAAATACATATCCCCATGCCCTTTCTTTCATTAAAGTCCATTTTAGTCTTGTGTTATGGCTCTGTAGCTCAACATTGAAAAGTTTGTTCAAAAGAGCTTTTTGTCACCTTCTATGAGGTTTTCTTAATAAAATTCTTGTCATATATATATATATATATTACATTATGTGAATTTGTACTGCCAAAAAGTTTCTTTCTCTATGCAACCTCATTCTCTCTCTCTCTTACTTTCACTCTCAACACACAGAAGCTGATCCGACATAATGCTATCTATTCTTTGAGTGGTTGTAAATGGTTGTTAACATAAATCTTATCTCTCTCTCTCTCTCTCAGAGGGAACATGAAGGAGAACATCTGGCGACCCAAGTTTTTCAGCTTCATTATCACAACCCATAAAAGAATGAAATTTATTTCATATATATCACATAGAAAATATTATGTTGAGTTATTTTCTCCTCCTCCTCCTCCTCCTCCAACCCAAAAAACCAGGATTTAAAGCTTTTTCAACAAGAGCCACTTTCTCTCTATAATTTTAATTTACACAAGTTTTTTGGGTTATACAGGTCAATTATTATACTATTATTATTTTTTATTACTCAACCTTTAATATTTGAGATGGGTGAGAATATTAAATTGTTATTTATTTCTTTTCTCATAAATCCCTTCATTTTGACTACTCCCGTCAACCCCAGTCTGTGGTACAAATGAAGAGAGAGAGGGGATTTAACTTTATTGTGGCTATTTATTCTAATGAAAATTTGTGGTGTAATCACATAGATAAAAAACTATATTTTATTACCAATTTTCTCTATGTATTTTTGTACACAGTGCTCAAAATATTTTTTTTGTGTGTTTGACACTCAATCTTAATTATTTGTGTTATGAACATTATTTTATGAAAAAAAAGTGGGACAAACTATGTGGACAATTTAACATTTGGAGTAAAGAAAAAAAAGACATTGAAAAATTTTCATAAAAAACATGAAATTCAACGATAATAAAATAACAGGACTTGCTTTCCTAGAGAGAGCGGGAGATTATATTTAAATTTTGTAAGTGGTAATTGGAACAAGAGTTCTTTTTTTGGACTGTGTGGAACTTAAAAAAGAGGAAGAAATTTGTTAAAAATAAAAAGAGAAAGGGAGGCTGGAGTTAAAGTCTGCCAAAATAAAATGTGTACTTGTGGACGAGAAAAAAAAGAAAGTCTTTGCTATAAAATGCATGGAAAAAAGAGGAACGGGAAGAATGAAGTACTTTTTTTTCTCTTATGACTTCAAACAGACTATTCAGCTTCAACTAACTCTCTCCTTTCCCGACTTTCTCTTGTAATCCAGTTGGCTTTCCGTCTTCCCTCTCTCTCTCTCTCTCGTTTAAAGTTAAGCAGGAAGAAAGGAGGATGGGAGAATGTAGATATGATATCATGTACTTTCTCCCTTTTTTCTGGGCCATGTCTTCAAGAGGCTGATTGAAATACGAACCTTGTTCTATCTCTTCCTTCCTATCCAATTGTACTCTTCATCTTTTAACATTAACTCGAGTCCCTTATATTTTATAATGTACTTTCTCCCCCTCTCTTTTTTACTACTTTCCCCATTGTGTGGTTGGTAGAGCACGAAAATGGGCATTCAAAAAATGTACGCATGTTTAATTTCATTTTTATTTTTTTCAAGTTAAAAAAAGAAACTCATTTCATAACTTTATTTTCTCTTCATCTCAAATTTTTTTTTGTTCGTATTTGGGAGAAAGTTAGAGAGAGAAATTGTTCATATTCAATCATTTTCTCAAGACAGGAGAAAAGGTCAATAGACAAATTGATTGGCACATGGCATGACTACGCCTTTTTAACCTTGTCAAGTGATAAAGTGAATAAATGAGACTACAATTTTATTTGTTTATGTAACAAAATGTTTACAGTGAATAAATATTGAAAGACATGATAGAGTTTTTTTAATCATGATTAAAATCATTAAGTTTTGTTAAATATTCCTCAATTGACAAAAGAGAAAGTTTATCATGTACATGCACGTATTTTGTACGTTGTTTGTATATTTTAAGACAATCCATCAAAATTGAATTTCCTTATTAGACTTTCCCCTCATTTTAGTCACACAAAGATGACCACAGTCAAAAACAAACACGGACTCAAAATGTCATCCAATTTTAATTTGACTAATACAAACAAAATTGATGGACATTTATAATATTATATTTACCTAACCTATATATATGTACCTTTAAAAAGCCACAAGTTTAACTTTGATGGAAATTTAATTTTGTCGTCTTTGTCTACCTCATACAAAATTATAATTTCCAACCAATCGAGTCGTGAGACTCATAATAATGTTGATCGGAAATTAAATGGGAATTGGAGGGAGAAGAAGGAGAGAGAGATGATTCGTGATCATCATTATCATCACAGACATGCTAGAGATCATGTTATGGAAACGTTGAGAAAAAATTGAATTGAATTCCTTTTCTTTTGAACCTTTTTATTAATCTCAATTTTACCCCGTTCTTTCTTTAGAGTGCATCAACTTTTGTATTAAATTCTCTTCTTTATAGTTGAAAAAATACTCTCCAAAATGATACACCTTTCTCCTTATATGGCTCCCTCATATAGTTGAGTACAGTTAGGGCAAAATGTTATTCCTGTACATTGTACAGATACAAGAATATTGCACTTTCTCTCTCTCTCTCTCTCTCTCAGGCTTTTTAGATGAGGTTTGGCAGGAGAAAAAAATGAAATGTATAACCCATTTTATTTGTAATATCGAAAGACATAGATTCCCCAATACTTCCCCACATTCACCGTCAACAAGGTTCATTTTGACCACTTTCACTCCCAAAAGACACAGAATGTGACCCAAAAACTTGAAAATCAAATTGTGTACTAATATTCCCATCAAAAAGTGGGTGAAAGTAGTGAATTTTTTATTGTTTTGAAAACAAAATTTAAATTGGATGGCTATGGCTAGAAAACATGTTCAAAATAAGTAGAGAGGACGGTAGTGGAGATTTTTTTTTGTCGTGACTAAAACATGGCTCCTGCTAGTAGAGAAAATTGATATTGATGATGAGACTAGAGGAACAAGAACGTGGGAGACTTACATGCAAGATTGCATGCTAGTAGAAAAGAGAGAGAGAGAAAGGATCTATGACTGATTGTGAGTCAAGTCTGAAGAAAATTCCATAGACTTTCTCTTTTTTTGTTTTACAACCAACAACTCGATTTGTATCAGTTGTTTGTTGTACCAGCCTGTCTTTCCCCTCAAAAAAATAGAAACCAAACTTTTATATATATGGACTTTTCATATAGAGAAAGTAACATTCTGCATCATTTTACTCCCAAAAATTTCTACTTTCTTTTTGTTTGATAAATCTTAACAATCTAACCCTATAATCGACTTGATGGTAATCAAGCCATATATATGTACATGCGAAAGATGAGAAACATTTTGTCTTGGTGTAGAATGACATTATTCTTTTAATATCCTTTCTCCCCCTTTCTCTCTCTCTCTTGTAAGGACAAGAGACAAAAAAGAGAAAGTTGCTAGAAAGTTAAGTAAGTATATATATTTTTTGGAGAATGAAAAATGTTTATCATATTTATTGATATAGGTTTCTCTCTACTTTTCTAGACTGTGAACAAGTAAAAGAAATTTCATTATTTTTACTTTCTCTTGTACGTTCTCATCACAAATATTTATTAGTCAAAAGGAAGCAATGTTCATCTTTCTCATTTTTCCATTCTATTTAACTAAACTTGTTCACATTTAATGTCAAAAGTAAAAGTTTTCCACATTTTAATTCTTTCTCTCTCTCTGTGTGTGCAGATTGTCCTCAAAGAAAGTTCTTTTTTCAAGTTGAACTCTATTCCTTTTTTTTTTTGTTTCTTATTAAAAGACTTGCATATGCTCTTTCTTTTTATTTGAGAACGAAGAGAAAGTTTTATAAGACAAAAATAGCCACATATTTTTAGTATCTCACTTCCCAAATAGAAAGTTCAATAGGGGAGTAGTCAAAGAAAATAAGAGAAAGTATATTACACTTTTTTCCACTAAAGGGACAAGACCCCCATGAGCTTTTTCTACTTTCTCTTTCTCCTACACTACGCTACACTACATGGTGAGTGTATTTTTGTACATGTGTGAACAATATTTTCTCTCAAAAAAAGTTGATCATGAAAGACAGAAATGGGAGAAAGGCGGGAAAGGAGCGTCGTTAATCATCCTTCTCATTTTTTCCCCGTGTAAGAAAAAAAAAAACAAATGCAATTTCAATGTCTACTTTTTCCCCATTTCTTACAAGAGTAATTATCGAAATATTTTTTTTTTTACTTTCACCAAAATTCCCACCCTTTTTCTCCACTCCACTTTTTCCAAATATTATAAAAATATTTATGTGATATAGTATACACCTTTAAAAAAATTTATATTTAATTTTTATTGTCACAACATTTAAGTACTACTTAGTACACTTTAAGACTAATCAAATCTAAATTAAGATTTCCTTTTTGGAATAATTTCTTTTTTACTCAAATTAACCAACAAAAAATAATTTAATCTTTATGACCATCTTTACTACAATTTCTTTCTCCTTTGCGTGTTTCTCTTGTCGTTTGTACTTTCACTTGACCATAAAAGAAAGAAAAAAGATAAATTTACGTGATATAATTTCATATACTAAAATAAATTGTTTATGGGTAGAAAATTCTAATAAAAAAAATGTTTTTTTATTAATAATTATACAATACTCTTTACCAATTTAATTATACATGTAAATTTTTAGTTTTTATCATTACAATTAATTTCCTATACTAAGTAGAACATGGAATGGAGTATTTTCATTGAAATTAAAAAAAATCCTTTTTTTCTTGACGAGGAGAAAATAAAACAAGTCAACGGTAAAAGACAAGTCTCTTATCATTTCCCCATTCTCATGCTGACTGACTCTGACTTTGATAATGTCAATCAACTATTTTTAGAGTATGAAAAGACCTGTCTGGTTCCAGAACATGAAACATTGACACAAAATGATTAAACAAACCAATTTTATCCTATGGAGAAAGCACCATTTCTCTATAAACTTTTTTTTTTATTTTCAAAAAAATAATTCACAGCCTCTCTCTCTCTGTCCGAAGAGGAAGTGAAGCGTAGAAAATAGTTGAAATTTAAATCATCCCAAAAAACTGAACATAAACCACAAAACTTTTTTTTTTGGGAAGAGCAAAAAACCTGAAAGACCTCTTTTTCTAAGGCCCCCTCCTCTCTTTTATATTTTATACCCCACATAATTTTCTCTGTCTGTTCTGACAGCTAATGACTTTCTCTGTGCTTTCTCTCTCCGTACACGTACACATACCTATATATATATATGTAGTCTCAAAAAAAGAAGAGAAAGTGCTGTATATAATGGTTGTGATTATGGAATAAATCCAAGGCATTTATGATCAATATTTTACTTCTCTAATGAGCTTGCGGTCAATTCGCCTCATCGCCATTCACCCACAAATAGATCACACGCCTTTTTCAAAATTATCAAAAGGGGAAAAGGAAAAGGAAATGTTTTTATATTTTATTTTTTTGAATTGAGACTTGAAAAACTATCACAAAATTTGAGTTACACACAAAAAGAGAGAGAGAAAAAGAGGAAGAGCCTTTAGAGGAGATGGGAATGTGTCGGGGTCTTGTTCATCATGATGATTGTACCGAAAAAAAGTCATTCTACAAGTCAAATATGACAGTTGAAGAGTTTCATCCTGAAAGAAAGGCAGAGTATTTTTTTTCAAATGTACCCAAGTCCTTGACTCCCATCCCATTTGCCCAAGCAAATTCTCCATTTATTTATTTATGTATGAATGTCTTGAATGGTTTTCTCGCTTGTTCTTGTTCATTTCACATTTTCCAAAATGTTGTTTGGCATAGTGATGCAATTATGATAATGATATTTCCCCCTTCCTCCTCAACCCTCCCCTCTAATAAAAGTATGGTTAAACATTCTATATGACTCTCATTTATTATGATTTGCAAGGGTATTAAGGCAACTAGGCGCATCTTGTCTGGGCAGGTTGCACATATACAGTTTATGCATAGTTATTTGATGGCCGTCATCTTATACGGGGAAAGTTGTGTTGACCTTGTCTATATTCCTTTTATTTTTAATCTCAAGTGTCTGTATTCTCATCATGTTCCCCTCATTCCCATTCTCTCTCTCTCTCTCTTTCTCTTTTTGGAGAAAGTAAAAGGATAAGTACATTATGGAGGGAAATGGCTTGTTGGAATATGGATGATCCCTCCTTTTTTGTGGACGGGAGCAAGATGTTCTAATGGAAATATTGTTCCACAAATATTTCCCATTCCCCTTTCTCCTTCCCCATCTCCATCTTCATTTCCATCTCAAGCTAAAAAAAGAATGCCCCTGAATTTGTGGAGATATCTTTTAACATTGTTTTTTTTCTACTTTCTTTGTCAACTTGTCTCTCTATATCGTTTCTCCCCTTCTCTCTCTCTCTTTTGTAAATTGAAAGTCAGAGAGAGAGAGAGAGAGAGAGAGAGAGAGAGTTATTTCAGCGACAAAAAAGTTTTTCACTATGATTTCCTTTACCCAAGTTCCGCCTGTCTTTTTTTCCTCCCCTCTTGTTGTCGAGGATAATGTATATAAAGACGTTTATAATATAATAAGGTGAAAGTTCAATATCAAAAACGTGAGACAGAGAGAAAACCCCCCAAATGTTTAGTCTTCTTTTCTAACTTCTTTTTTTTGGGAAGGAGAGGGAGAGAAAGTATAGGAAATAAATGCTAAAATCTTTTTCCCTCTAATTTTATGTATACGTATTCATTCTAGAGAGAGAGAGAGACAGAAAAAAAATCCTATCTGTTTTCTTTCTAGTTATTCTACATAGAAATTGTGGTACAGCGAAGGGAGAAAAGGGAAGGGAGTTTGAGATGAAAAGTTTTTGGCAAAAGCCTCTCGACTTTTTTTTCTTTCTCTCTCTCTCTCTCTCTCTCTCTCTCTTGTGGAAAAACTTTCATGATGATCAACTTATCATGATATTGCATCCTTCATTGTATCCTCTCTCTCTCAACCCCCATTCACATTGACACTCTAAAGAGAGAGAAAGAGGACAAGAGAGAAAGTAAAGAGAAGGGAGAGAAAGAAGGAGAAAAAATGCGCTAGTTTGTCCCCCATTCTACATTGTACACTTTGACTTTTGTATGTCTAGACTTTGACTTGAGGTAGTTTTTACCATACCAAAGAGAAAAAAGGTCTATTGTATCCCATTTTTTTATTGGAGGTAAAATGTAGAACCCAAGAATGTTTTGAAAAACTACCACATCTCTCTCTCTCTCTCATAGACTACACAAGACGTAGATTGTACATACAATAGAAATTATTATGTCCAAGACTTTCTTTTATGTATATACTTCTAAATTAACATGTAAGTACACTATTATGTACCCACAAAATTACCTGGCTCTGGCTCTGGCTCAACCCTTGAGCCTTTGAAAATTTCTCAACTTTTCTACTTTCTCTTTTACTTTTTTCTTTCTACGGTTATGTGTAGTTTCCCCTTCTTCTTTTTAAAAAAAATCATCACAAAGAAAAATCAACTTTGACTATAGAATTGCCTTTTTTATTGGGGCATATCTTATTTATGTTTTTTCTCCATATAATCATCTTTATGATGATTATAGAACATGACTACAATGTGCATATGATATATATTCTTGTTAAAAACCTTTCCCCTTCCTTTTTTGCATTGTACGTGAAAGTCGTTTAACTTTACAATTTTTGTCTTTATCTTCCTCCAACAAACTATCATCCGATCTCGATAATATTCCCTTGTCTTCCCCCTTTTTTTATATAAAAAGAATTTTTTATCTTCCACGTGCTCATGTCATGCCCTCCGACCTCTAACAAAGAAGATCGGCAGTTAGAAAATATTTGAGTTGCAACCCCTATAAAGTACACACACACACACACACAAATGTATGTATATCTTATACAAACAAATGGAGGGGTGAGACCACAAAGAGTCACAACAACAAATGTCACTTGCCATTGTCTGCCTCTCTCTTCTTTTTGTATCTCTGGGAGAAAATAGAATGGGAGAAAGTTTACAAGACCTTATGAGGTAAAAATAGTTTTTTTTTCTTTAAAAAAATTTGGTTTAGACTTTCACTTGTATATAAAAATAGCAAAAAAAAAAGTTACATTAGTTTTTGGAGAAAAGGGTAAAAGGGATGACAAGGGGACATGAAATGTGTTGTGTACTGTATATATTGTTGTTGGTTGTAAGTTGACGGCTTGACGTAAGTTGAAGTGTTTTATCTTGTCTCGCTTTCAAAAGTGTGTACTTCTCCTTTTCTTGGGTGGTGGAGAGGGTTAAGAAAGTGTTCATTTTTTTTATATGAATTTTTCTCCACCTCCATCATTACTTTTTTGGTTCTTGATTTAACCATCTACTTGGAAACTTTACAAGTATTTCTATTGTCTCCCTCTCATTCCTCTATGGACTTTCTCTCTCTCTCTCTCTCTTGTTCATGAACCTCAAATTACCTCAACGGAAGTAGGAGACAGGCCCTTCATCTCCGGCCTTCATTTATTTTGTTCATGTGTATATTAATACATTGTGAAAAAGCCCCCTTCTTTTCTATTGTCTCTCTCTCTGTGTCATGTAACATGAAATTTTATAATGTGGAAAATATTCTCAAGATTGATGTGGCGTGATAAATTACATGACAATGCAAGAGGCCATGGAAAAGACACAAGAGAGAGAGAGAGAGAGGAGCCAGAGGGGATTTCAAATCATTGTTTTAGTGTGTAAAGCAAATGAAAGCTATCAAGAGTCCCCAAGGCTTTTCATTACAAAATATTTGATCATTTTCACTTTCTCTCTCTCTCTTTCTTTAAGCTTTACTAATTATACACACACAATCATTTTGAACCCATCTCTCTCTCTTTCTCTCTTTCTCTTTTCATGCAAAAACTGTCAAAATTTCTTCAATGTCTTCTCCGTCCTTATCTCCTTATCTCCATCTTTCAATGGGAGGGGGACTGTCCTCTTTTGTGTGGCCAAATAATAGAAAATAAATTTATTCATCATGATGCATGAACATGACAACCCTCAATTCAGTTACTGTAAATTATATACATAAAAAAATGTGTCTATACATTTAACAAATCACAGTTAAAGTGGATGCCAAAATTGACAGTATCCAGCTCAATGTGTGTGAACAACTGGAGAAAGGAGAAAGAAAAAAAAGACAAAAAAAAACAAAATTGTGGCCATGTATATCTCCAATGAACCGCATAAATATTCTCAGCACTTGACTTCCCTCCTTTGGCTTTCACCAAGTGGAAATTCATATACAAAAAAAAGTAATCGATGTTTTTCTCCACACTTTTTTTTTCATCCACCATGGGGGTAGCCAGTCCCCCTTCCCTTCCATTTCTAGTCTACAACTTTGAGTATAGCTATAGGGGAGAAAGTCAGTAATGAATTCTGAAACGATCAACAACAAACTAGGCGTAGCCCCCCATCCTCATAGAACAAGTTACAATGTTAAAGTTTATAGGGAAAGTACGAGTAAGAGGGAGGGGAGAATCTTAGAGGAAGATTGAATATGTTTGTGGTTTTTTTACATATAATAATAATAATGTACAAGCTTTAATCTATTTTCAACTCTCAAAATCCTTCCCCCCTATAAATTTACATGGTTGTACATAAAACAGAGAGAGAGAGAGAGGGGCTATAGAGAATACATAAACATTAGTGTAACTGATCACGTGTCCTGTGGTTCCTTATATTTAACTATTTACATGTTGCTCTCGTACTCGCATTAATAATGCTATAACAACAAATGTATTCACACGAAATATGAGTTAGTCTCCTCGTCTCTACTCTCTATACTGTATAAAAACTCGTGTCTTTTTTTTTACAGCCTCTCTCTCTCTCAAAAAACAACCACCAGAAGCTCAAAACTATAGACTTTCTCCGGATATATGTATTATACCAAGAGAGAGAGAGAGAAAGGCCGGAGAGAGTAGTAAAAGGATAACATTTTGTAGATGGAACATTTTACAACGTGTGTGCCATAAAAAATTATAAAACTACTTGTTCCTTTCCTTCATCCATGGCCTATCTCATACTCACTATACGGTGAAAGTAAACTACAGAGAGAGAGAGAGTGTGTGTGTTGTCACACAATATGAAATTGAGTGGAGGCTGACTTGGATAAAGTATCTTTTGCAAAAAATAATAATAGTACAAGACTCCCACGTTCCTCTCAGCCCCACTTTTCACTCCTTTCCCTCTCTGTACATATCCCCACATTTTATTTACCATGTGCACTTGTTTCCCTCTTTTTTTCCTATTGTAGACAGAGAGAGAGAGAGAGAAAACTCACCTAACCACGATACAAAATGTACAATGAAGAAAAGAGTCTAAAGTATTCAAAAGGAAAAAAAGAAAACAACCTCTCTTTACTTTCTCTTTTTTTTATTTTTTTTGGGGGGCAAAGAGGAAGAAGAGGGACGTCCTATACATTTTGCATATGCTATATGCTGGTAGTTTACGCACCACCAACCTTTTCCTTGTGACCGACCGACCGTCTCTCTCTCTCTCTCGTGCAGTTTGCAACCGCAAGTTGAACAGTTTCCACACACGCAAAGACCGAAGCAATAATACAAGTAGTTTTCAAAGTGGGAAACAGTTCACATGTTGAGCATACAAATCACCAACGGAATTGTATGTAAAGAGTCTCTCCATGTACATTTTCTCAGATTAAATACATGTATACTTTCTTCCTCCCTACTACTACAATGTACACTACAAACCAAAAAAGGGAGAGAAAGGAGAAAGACAGGCTGTTATTATAAACTTTCTATCTCAGCTATGTACTCATATTCCCTCTTGTCATCATAGTCATACTTGTCACTTTCTCTCTTTTTTTGTCTATATTATGTACATATACTCCCTCTCCCAACTTTTTCTTTGTGTGTATCTTTTACTCCCCAAAAAATATTGTATCAACATTCGACTTTCTCTAGTAGTCTAGTAGTCTAACAAATATGGGGGGAAAGTATATAAAATTATATGGCTAAAAAGAAATCACCATGTTATATGTATGGGCTATTTATACAGATATGTACTCCATTTATTTTTTATATTTTGTGCATTACGGACTACAGATATATGTAGGTAGTGTAGTTATTGTAACAAGGAGAAAGTAAATTGAGATTACATTAAACATTTGCCCATTTTTATAGAGAAAAAAAAACAAGGTTCAAGATTGCAAGTCAATTTTAGAGAGAAAATGGTGAGACTATGGGGACAAAGTCAATTACGATGGGGAGATAATGTGAAGTTTGAACATGCAAAGTTTATATTTATAAAAAGAGGTCAAAAGAAAAAAGAGTATTTAGTTGGTACTTACCCCTCTTAAAAAAAAGACAATTAAGTGTTCACTCTGTTTTTGTACACTGGTGAAATAGACAGTTCCATAAATAGTCCCATAGCAATACTTGCAAACGTTGATTAAAGTCTCTCTCTCTCTTGCCAAAAAGTTTCGATTTCTACCGACACCGACTTTCCTGCATGCTCCTCTTCCGCTTGTCTTGTGTATGATGACTTTTCCCTTGCTTTCTCTCTCCGTTCATAGAAGAGGGGAAAGGAGGAAGACGTACAAGGGAATAATTGTGAGAACTTTTATATGGTCCACCTTGTGTCTGTACAAGAGAGAAAGGGGGAAAAGAGAAAGGAGGAGAAGCAAATGTCAATTTTGTTGGTAAAAATAGAAATGTCTTGAAAGTGTTATTATTGTGTTAACATGTACGTACATAGGTGTACAAGAAGAGAGTTAGATTATATAAAAAGAAAATGGGGAAAGTACAAGTGATGTCTGTAATTATTACTTAACTCACTCACCAAAGCTTTAGTTTTTTAGTTTTTTTTCTTTTTCTACTTTTCGTTCAATAATATGGGGGTCACATGTAGATTGTGTGTTATGTGTTGGGTCGATGGACTAGTCATCAATTACTGTTTCCCTTCCACAAGCTCCATTTGTGCTCAAACTCTGTTTGTACATAATGTACATATTTCTCTCTCTCTCTCTCTCTCTATTTAAAAATACACTTTCAAACGGTGACTTTCTCCTTTCTCCAGTTTTAAGGTAAAAACTATTTTTGCAAGTTATTTTTGTCAACTCAATGTTTTACTTTTACAAAGATGAGCTCTTGATTTTGTACATAAATTCAACACAGAACAATACACGCACAATAAACTTTCTCTTGTTGGACAAAATCAAGCATAAATTTTTCAAGTCTCATGTGTCTCCTCTTCTTACTTTCTTTTTTGTGGTACAAAAAAAAACTTTCACAATCTTGTCATCTTTTTGTCAACACATTTCTCTCTTTTTTTACTTGGAAAAAGATTCTTTATCCTTATCCTTGGATTACAATCAAGTTGATAGCTTGAGCTTTTTGTTTATTTAGTAAATTAATATGGGAGAAATTAATTTTGAGTATTTATTTTTAAAAAACTGCTTCAATTTCTTATGGGCTTGGTGGTTTGGGTGGCAAGAGAAAATAAACACAAAAAGTTTTGCAATTTCAGAGAATAAAATTCAGAAAAGATTTTTTTCTTTTTCTTATTGAAACCTTCTTTTCAAAAAAAAGTCACATGTGAAGAACAAAAAATGGAGAAAGTAGAGAAAGAGAGGAAATGAAGTCGAAGAGTAGATGAATGTATTGTCAGTGATTCTCGTTAAAGATTCTTTTTTTTGGGGTAGAGTCCGTCTAACGACAAAAAACTAATGTAATTTGTTACATCCACACACACAATAGATAAAGAGAGTAGAGGGGGGTAAGAGAAGGGGAGGAGGAGTGATTTTCACAGTTGTTGAATGATCAGAGACGAGAGAGAATGGCGAATGAAATTTGTTGGCGTTGGCGGCCGTCGTTCACGTGGTCTCCCCTTTGTTGTTGTGACGATTTTCCAAGAGAGACAGAGAAATTTCTTGAGGACTTTCTCTCACTCTCTCCAAACGTCTCTGTCGGTTTGTGTCTGTCTTGTCTTGTGTGTGGTGGTAAGTAAAGGAATGAAATCAAGAAGAAAAATCTTTTACTATTATACTTTCTCCAATAGTTACAACACACACCACACAGACACACACACTTTCACTACAATGTGTAGAGAGGAAGAGATGAACCGTTGGAGGTATTTTTTCAAAGAAAGTAGATTCGATTATTGGTTTATTGGTCAAGTCTTCATTTTACCTCTCGTCACGGAAAGTAAAATGACACTGGAGGGGTTGGTGAAAAAAACTTTTTTTTGGCGCTCTAAAAAAAAGTTTTATTTTATTTCTCTTCTTTTTATCCTACTTGTTCATCCTCTATTTTCTCTTGCTGTTACTTGATTCGGAGGCGCCCCGATTTCAACACCCGGTTTTGAAGGAGCCTTTCGGTTTTTCAGTGAATTTTCTCATGCTCTTGTTTCTTGGTACGAGGGGTTTTTTTTGTGTGTGTATATGTGTGTGTCGTTTTAAAAACCTCCTGTCTCTTTCACCCTACACTCCGCACGGCCTTTCTCTCTCTCCCTTTCCACTTCTACTCTTCTACTCTTAGCCTACACCAAATGGAATGGAGAAGGGAGCCAACGCTTGCGTATGTCGCGTGCCCATCTCTTTCTCTCGCCTTTCTCTTTTTCTCCTTCTCTCTCTCTATATCATACACACTATGGCTACATACAACAGGGAGAGAGAGGGAAGGGAGTCTACTTGTATTTACGCCAATGCTTTAGAATTTTCTCTCTCTTTCTCCTCACTCGTCTCGTTTTCTCCTCCCGTACAATTTTCGCATAGGTACTTTCCCTATTTTCTTCTTGTTCTTCCCAAACAGAGAATAGCAGTCAGCTGTAAGGTATTAGTTGTATACAGCAAAAGCTAAAACTATTTCAAGTCATGTCACTCCTCGAGAACATATTCCTTTCCCTCCTTTCTCTCTCTCTCTCTTTCCTTCTCTGTCTCTGTAGAAGAGAAAGGTAGGGAAAAGTCTGTTGGATTTTTAACTCGGCAGTTCTTGACTAAAAAATGCCTTGTGGCACTTGTGTCTGTAGTCAAACTCCCCGTCATGTCATGCCATGCCTTGCCATTGCCATGTCATGCTATGTTGAAGATAGTCCTTAAATTTTTCAAAAAAATGATATCCCCTCCTCCCTCCTCTCTCTCTCTCTCTCCATGTTGTAGATATCCATGTATATACATATTTTCTATGGCTCCATGAACATGAGCCATCTAAACTCTCCTCGTTTTGAATTTAAATTTTTCAATTCTCATTCCTCCCCTTCTCCTACTTTCTCTCTCTCTCTCTCTCTTGGATCCAATGACTTTATTTATTATGAATGAAAATCTTTATTTTAACACACTTTACAATTTAAGGAGAAAGCAGAAGAAGAATCAATTGCAAGTTTTTTTTCTTCTAACTTTTGGAATTACAGATACAGTAGAGATGAGTGTGAGATAATATTGATAAAAAAATGGTGATGCTTAAATCAACCATTTGAGCATCGTGCAGTTGACAGCTGTAGCAACTGCGACAAATCGACCTAGTCGTTGTGTGTCTATGTCATACATAAAAATATCCTAAAGTTATTGACAGCGTCAGACGACCAAGAATCTCCCCCATAAAATCTTTTTTTCGGGGAAAAATTTACACACTCTGAATATCAATTTCAAGAGATTTTAAACATTTCAGAATCCTCAATAAAATAATTTTGTTTTTTCTTCCTTCTCTTCCTTCACATCCACGTTTTTCTGGTTTTGAAACAAAAATATTTAAAAAAATTTTGACGTGATTTGAGAAACTCCAAAAACTTAAATAAATTGACAATTACAAATATTTTTTTTTGGTTAAATAGTCAATGTATTGATTTGGAGAATTGAGTTTAAATTGGAAAGTATAAAAATAGGTGGATATAAATAAAGATGGGGAAATGAATAGATAGGTTGGGTTAGTAAAATACACAATTGAAATGACTTTCTTTTCCCTCTACTTTCACTCTCTCTCTCTCCCTTACCTCAGACTTTCTTTTTTTAGGTTGAATCTTTTAGATGGTTTAAAAGAGAGAATAACGTTGTATGAAATGTTGGAAAGTATAGGAAAAAGTCTGTATAAAATGAAAGGATAAAATATTTACTTGGTCAGATTGGAAGGAAGGATATATAAAGAGAGAGAGAGTACCTGAGAGTTTATAAAATTTTGATGACTCAGACTCTCAAACGTAAATGATGAGACCTTGTTCCTTTTGAACTTTTTTAGGGAATGGCATAGCCAAAGCCATCTAAATTTTATTTCTATAATATTGATTCTCATCATGACTCCATCAACTAAGACTAGACATAGCAAAAAGAGAAAATATAAAATGGAGAGTACGGAGACTAAGGGAGAGGGGGGAGGGGGGTCCTCATTTCCATTTTGAAACTTGTCCCGACACTCTCATTAATTGTTGTTGTTGTCTAATACTAATGATTTGGAATTAAATACCTAAAGAGACAATGGGAGAAAGTTGCAATGGCAGAGGCATTCACTCACCAGTCACGAGAGCCCAAACAAAGATTAGAGGTGCATTAGTTGTGTCTTTTGGCTGGGAAAACAAGGAATTGGGCTCATTGATGTTCTGTCACTAATTTCTATGTATACAATTAGTCCCACCTATTAAATTACCTTATATTAATTATATCATTATAATTAAATACATCCCTCCCTATTCCATAAACCCTATTTTCTCTCTTATTTATATCCTTCATGATTTCCACAATTACATTGACTACACTTAATTTTAATGTGGAGAGTGGATCAGAGAGAGAGAGAGAGAAAGTCCATGGAAATGGAATGTCATTTACATATTTCGACGGTGCTCTAGTTTTTGGATCTTGTTTGTTTGAATCCTAGAAAATATCTTCATTTCATCCTCTTTCCCCACTAAAACTTTGTGATTTCCCTGATTTCTCTCTCTCTCAACTGGAAGACTTTCTCTCGAGTTTTCTCCTGTATACTCATCAGTTAATATAAACTGATTAAGATGATGGTATCAAAAACATTATCCATTTAAAAGTCTCTGCCTCTCTCTGTGTCTCTCTCTGTAGCTCCAATTCCAAGAGCTCAAGTTGAAGTTGCCCAAAATCTCTTTAAGATGTAAAACTAGACAAGAAAATTTAAGTTTTTAAGGAGAACAACCCAAAGCGTCAACGTCCAACATGATTACCAAGTTGTGAACGTATCATCGCTTACCATGGAGAAATTTTGTGCGTAATCCTGTAGTCTAATTGTATTATTCAATTTATTTCATCGTAATTTTTTCTTCTCTCTCTCTCTCTCTCTCTCTCTCTCTAATATATGTCATCACATTAACAACATGGCTCTACATTATCCTCTCCTTCTACTTCCGCTTCCCTACCTCCCTAAAGAGTTTTCTATGGAGAAGACGAAAGAGAGAAAGTTTGGCAAGAAATTGCACAATTTCTTATTAAGAGACCAACTTTTACAATATATATATATGTATATGTACAATGTACATATACTCACCCTACAAAAAGTATTGACGTTAGGTTGTTCAAAATTGTATCCGTTAATTTCCCTGTGTGTGCAATGTACCATCCTGTCGGAGTATAGTGAAAGTTAATGAGTCAGAAAGATGGAAAATGAAAGTCCGCATCATTTTCTCTTATTTTTTTTCTACTCCTCCCTTCAAATATATCTTATACATATAGATGCCTACTTAGCAAAATCTCTCATCCCTTCAAGGATCTGGATCTGGATCTGGATCTGAATCTCTTCAAGAGAGAGAGAGAGAGATTCAAAGTCCTAAGCCAAAGTCAAAGACAAAAGCTTTTCAGCTCGGCCATGTCTCAAAGTATTATCAACAGACAACAGACAAAAAAAAAGTTTAGGCTAAAGTATTTTGTATTTTTCAAATAATCTTGATCATTGGATCAAAAAAATTGTCATACAATTTCAGTTACATTAAAGAGAGAGAGAAAAAAATTGAATTATGACTGTGGGGTTGTAATTTTTACATTTTTTTTGCAATAAATTTTTTTTTTCTAGTCTATATTTTATGAATTATATTCAATAAATATAAAATTTATTAATTTGGAAAAAGTCCACAAATTGTGAGAAATTCAGCTCATTTTTTGAAGAGGGATTTTTTGAACGAGAAGAAAAAAATTTGAAAAAGATTTACAAGAGTTGGGTACGTGTGGATGATGATGATTTTAATTTTCAGTAATTACTGATACCCAGCACGTTTCCTTCCCCCTCCTCCACTCTTCCAGTCCCAGTTCTACAGTAGTGGGTGTGTACTAGTACATTTTCAAGTCTGAAAATGGTTCGAGTACTTGGCTTAATAAATGACAATATAAAATGCAATAACTTTCTCTCTCTCTCTCTTTATTATATAGCCCACTGTACAGATACTAAAGTTGTGGAGTGGAAGGTGGTTGGGTAGGTACATTCATTTTATATGTATGGCGGGGTTTTGAGAGAGAGAGGAGGATTTTGAGCAGATTTGGCTACCCGTTTTGTGGACTCATATGGGCGTACAGATGTACAATTTATTGCTACAAGGTCAATACAAGTCAAATGAGAGACTCAGCCAACTTTATGGACTTTATCTCTCTCTCTCTTTTACTTACTAACAATTCACTTCTCGATTACTCTCTCTCTCTCTTTCCCCAAAAGCCAATGGAGAAAGTGCCACAAAAAAAGTGTAATATCCATGGCATACAGTAAAAGAGCAAAAAAAAAATTACACTTTCTCCACTTTCTTTATTCTTGGTCTTACACTCAAAATCTTCATCATATTTTTTGGACATGGTACAATCAAGAATTATTTTTAAAAATTACGAGGATTGTCATAAACAAGACACTCCAAATGTTTTTTTTCCTAGTAGACATTTTGCTGTAAACATTATTTTAGTCTAGTAAATCTTTCCAAATAAAATGAAGAGGAGGTTTCATATTTTGATAGAATGATGACCTCCTCCCCCTCAAAAGAAAAAATAGCAAGTGGAAGTTATACGCTTGTACTTGTTTTTATCATACAATTGACCTTTTTTTATTGGGTACATAATATCCGATTACTTTCTCTCCCTCTGTTTTTTTATCACGCCTTCAGACAATAAAAAAAGGAGGTTCAATGTTTATTTGTTCAGTTGAAAAAAAATAAGAGAAAAATGGTGACATGTCTACAAGTCCATAGTCAAGACAAAGGGAAACCCATTTTCATTGCTAGTTTTTATCGACGATAAGGGAAATGAGCCGGAGGAGACAGCCCAAGAAAAACATATGAGATGGTTGAAAAAACTACATATGGAGGTGAGACAGAGAGGGAGTAAGTCAACAAAATGGTTGATTTTCACTGAGAAATATATAAATTGTTATCAAAAATACACACAGAGACAAAGGCGGAAGGAAATGTCCTAAGAACTCAATTGTAATTCTAGACGAATGGTGTGTTATGGAGAGAAATTGTAATAATAATGATCCTCATCTTTCTAATAACTTAAATGATGGGCTTTCTCCTTCCGCCTTTCTCTCTCTCTCTCTCTCTCTGTGATGACAATCTATTATACATTTTACATCTGTGGACAGGATCATCAAGGAAATGTACATTTGAAGGCTTTCTCCATAAAAAAGAAGAGAAAAGTCTGTTAAAAATGCCCTTTTAAACTTTCCAGACATAATTAAGCGGAAGTGAAACTTGACATTTTGAAGAAGAAGGATCGTCTCTAGATGAAAGTTAGTAAAATTAGGTTGTAATATTTCATAGTCCGAGAGAGATAAGAATTTTTTTTTTATTAAAGTCATATTCTACACAGTGTACACATAATATTGAAATTATGTACACAGTACAAAAAATAGTGTCTGGATTAATATATATATATATATATATGATAATAAAAAAATAACAAAATTTTCACATCAAAATATTAAAAAAAGAAAATGATCTGGATGATGACCAAGGGAGAGAGAGAGAGGGAGGGAGGTCTAATATAAAATAATGGGGGATGGGGATAAAAAAAAGGATGACGTAGAAATGGAGGGGTCTTTAGAGCTGTCACATCCTGTGAACATTGATTGATCACCGCTTTACTCCAATAAGCCATCCCAAAATCTCTTTTAATTTCAACTGTCCACGACAAACCTTTTTCTTTCTCTTCCTCGTTAACCTCCCATGTTCCTATATCTACAAATAGTCTCTTTTGTTATCTTATATCACTAATACACTTTTTTAATATTGTCACCATATACCCCAACTACTTTCTCTCACCATGACCACTTTCTCCTCCGTCCATCGTCCAAGGGGAAAGACAGGAGACAACATTTTTTACTCTCCCCGTAACATTATATTGTGTCCTCCTTTTCCTAGAGTACGAGTGTCTTGGACTTTCTACTTTCTCTCCTGTACATTTTTATTTGACCCCAGCTTTTGACCTTTGTAAATTACATTACACAATACATTAACAATAAATGGGGAGCTTTACTTTTACAGGAGACAAATTTTTAGAATTTAAAGTAGGAATTCTATAAATAATCTTTTTTTTTGTACTTTGGACTTTGATTGTCTCTAGAAAAAGGAATTGGAATTTTCTATGGTTTCTGTCATCTCTTAATTTTTATTTATAGTTTGTCCCAACGAATCAGACTTTCTCTTTGGTTTGATTTTTATCAATTCCTTTTTTCCTACTCTGTAGCTGGTACATTGGAGTTTGGAATTTGGGATAAAAATTTCAAGAGGGAAAGAAATCCATTTTCTTTGACTTCTCACTTACATGATCTTCCCAGTCTCAATATTGACATTCCACGCAGGTAGTCCAATACGTCTCATGTCCCCATGGGGTATAAGAGAAAGTCTATGTCTTTTCCTCTATTCTTACTTTCTCTATTATCCAGTCACTTCATTTTGATTACTTTCTCTCTCTCTCTCTTTCCTCACATATTTTTTTTCATTGCTCCACACATCCAAACTTTTTTTTTATAATTGTTCCTTCTCAAAAATCTCTTTCTGACTTTGTCATTAAACTTAAATCAAGATGAACATTTAAAAAAAAATTTCATTTTACAAGTCAAAATAACACGAAAAAAGAAATCGAAGTAAAAGTTGACTAAAGGTCTTGTCACTCACCCTGAAAAAATAGTGTACATTTTAGAATTCACATGAAATGAATTGAGACAGGTAGACATGATGAAAAAGAATTGAAAGGAAGTAAGGGAGAGTTAAATAGGTAAAATAAAAGAAATCTGAGTAAATTTTGAAAAAGTGAAAAGAAGAAAAAAAAGGAAGGGGAATTCAAGGAGATTTAGCCTAGGATTTATAATTTATAAGGTTCACATACTTGTTTACGTCTATCAACATTGCCCATGCTTTTGATAATAATCTCTCTGAGGCTTTTGCCTTAGTCAAGAGAGAAAAAAAAGGAGGAGGAGAAGGAGAGGAAGAGAAAAAAAGTCTGGCAATACACTTAAGTAAAAGACTTGGATTGTATGTTGTGTTGTGCTGGCGTGTTGGTGTTCATAGATGCTCTTGCTGGACAACTGAATAAGATCTGACAGGGACTTCCCACGTTTAATCTTTCTACTTCAATCTTAGCTGTACAGCACTACATTTGGGCTAACAGCCTTTCTCCCTTTTTTTCTCTCTCTCTCTTCCTTTCCTCGTTTACTTTTGAGAGAGCATCTTCACATCTTCTTCTTCTCAAGAAGAGAGAGAGAGAGAGAACCTAACCTTACTTTTTTGGGATCCTGTTCTCCCTTTTTTCCATGTGGTTCACTTTATCTTGAGAGTCTTGGCTGGCAAAGGTTTCGACAGGGACTCTCGCATGCTAGTAAACAACACCCAATATACTTTCTCTCTCTCTCTCTTTCTCTTTTCTACATAGAAGAATTTCTATGCACTTTCCATCATGCAGGAGAAGGATCAGCATCATGTGAGTTGAAAAGTAAAGAGATAGAATCTTTACTCTTAACTTTCTCTCTCTCTTGTTGTTATTTGTGGGGGTTTTTTTGGCAGGCCTTTTTCTTGGTACAAAGCTTTTTTTTTGTCCATCATTCCTCTCGTTTCATTCCTAGCTTCAATAGGCTCATGATCTATCCATCTACGTCGAGTCACTCAATTTAAGCATCGGAAATTTTATTTGCTCTTCCTCTCCTTTTGTCTTCTCTTTTTTTTAGATTCTTCTTCTTCTTTTCTTTTTCTTGTTCTTCTCTCAGACCAAATAATTTACTTATCTACTTTACCTCTGGCTTTTGTACTTTGTAGACTATTTTTTTTTCTTGAGGGGAGCTTGTTCAATCAAATTCTAATTCCTTTCAATTTCCTCCATCCTTTTGTTTTTTTTTCAGGGAACAACTCAACAATTTATTGATTCCTTATTATCTCAAACCATATTGTCAGCAGTTTGAGTCAAACTTTATTTTTTGATGAGTGAATATTTTTAAATTTTTTTAAAATATTTTAAGACATTTATTTAAAAGTAGAAATCATGTACAATTTATTGGGGGAAAAAAAAGAAATTTGGTTCTGGCAAATGACAATCTTTATGGGGTAGTTTGTAAAGAAATGGCTACAAGTTTCAGTTTATTTATACTTTTTTTTGGGTGAAAGTTACATTCTCAACTTTGTCGATAATCATAAAATTCAAGAGAAAGTTTTTTTTTCCAAATTGAACAAATAAACATTGACACGAGTCTTAACGACAGGAGTGGTGGTTGGTATGTTTATATTTAGGAATCCAACTCTCATGAGTCATGACTGGAGAAAGTGGGGAGAGGGGTCATCCCCGTTCATTTATTATTATCATGACCACCACATGTCGTGTTTCTTCCACTTTCTTTAAATTAGCCGACTCATCCACCTGATTTCACTTTCCTTCTTTCTCCGTCCTCAACAATTTATTAAACTGTCCAACTTCGAGTCTCAGGATAGGACACAGTGGCGATGGCGATGAAGGAGGAGGGGGACTTTGATTAACTTTTAGTGGGATTTTTTCCTGGAGAAAGTACGGGATAATGTATTTAAATATACACATGACATTCAACAACTTTCAACGAGGTTTCACATGACCCATTCTCCAAAATTTGTTTGTATAATTTTTCCTCTCACTTTATGGAGAGAGAGAGAGAAAATTGAACTTGAAAAAATTAGAACAAGGTCGTCGTTATTTGGCTTGTAGAATTTAAATTTTTAGCTAATGCACCAGCTTAATGTCCTTCTCCTCCAGAATATTTTGAAGGTAGAGGAGAATTCCTTAAAGAAAAGTAAAATCTGGATGGGAGACCTGGAGTGTTCCATTATACATGCAAAGTAGATGTTGTGTGAGACACACACACACACACAACACACATTCCCCTATTTTCATAGAAATATCAGTACAAGAAAAAGAGGAGAGCTTATCTTGAGTCTTGAATAGAAAAGGTTGGTTTATGTATACACAAACTTGGTAAATAAATAAATTCAAACTTGACTCTTACAACACTTTCTCCTGCCTCCCGTTGTAAAAACTATATAAAAAGTCAACTGTATAATACAAAAGATTTTCAGAGTCAACCAGAGAAAAAGTTTCCATGCAAATGGAACCATAAAACTTGCTCTACTTTATTTCCCTTTCTCTTTTTCATACAAAAGACAGAGAGAGAGAAAGCAAAGGGAGAGTCTGACTCAACAAATCTAATTCTCCAGTGATACACACAACCATGTATATAAGTACATATGGACTGTACAGGATAGAGACACTTGAAAAGTGATTGTTGTGAAGCGTGACTGTCTCAATACGATTAAACTTGATTCACCAATAAATTTTAAAAAGTCTCCACCACTCACTCTCAAACTGAAAGGCCAAAGTATCAATTGTGTAGTTTCATTTATTAGCCAGACACATTTATTTTCATTATAATATTTATCCTCAAAATGTCCATTGTTGTTTTTTGAATAAGGTGACAAAAATAGTTTGAAAAAATATTTTTTTAATTTACACAGAGAGAGAGAGAGAAATGGCAACTTACTGTAATTCCTGTCATAATATTTTCTTTGATAGACTTCACCATCAAAGACAAAATGGTGAGATAAATCAAGACAGTGTGTGGTTTGAGTGGTGAGAAATGTACACGTTTTCTCTGTCTCTCTCTCTCAAAGATGTGGATCCAAAAGTAGTGGAATATTTGTACAGTGTACAGATATATGCCATGAAAATAGTTTGGGTAAAATCACGTCATTTATATAACCCAACATAGATTACATACAAGCATATGTTTCCTCATGTTACAACATTGTAACAATCCCCCCACAAAAACTATCGACACATTCTTCCTTCCTTCACTCTGATTTCGGCAGATTAAGACTCAAGTAGCTGAAATAATAGACAGGAGGAGAGAGAGAGAGATGGAGAAAATGAGAGAGAATAAATGTGAACTGGAAAGTTTTCTATGGGAGAGAGTAAGTTTTATCGAGCTTACTCGAGGCATCCTTGTGGTTTTTCTGTGTCCTAAGGGAAGAGAGAAGAGTTTTTTAGAGTGTGGACTAGTTTTGTATATAAAAGACATTTTGTATAGAGATTTCTCCCCGCCCTATAGACAAGTTATAATTATATAGTTCATTTGTGACGGATTGTAAGGTTAGTTACAGGACATATCTGTATCCGTAGTCAACTAAAGGGGTGGCCATAAGTAAATCAAAAAAGTTTGCAGTCATTGAAAAAAATGGGTGGTCAATTAAAAATTCTGAAAACGCAGTTTCGCTCAGAATTATATAAAGTTTCATATTTTAAGTTTTAGTTCAAATCAAAGGTCAAGGGTCAACATGGCACGACGAGAAAGTGAAGCCTTCGCTTTTCGTGTTGTACAATTTCATAAAACTGTTGCGGGGCGTGACAAGAAGTTAACTGTTCAACACTTTTGTGAAGAAAGAAAGAAAAAAAATACTATTTATTGTATCATTAAAAGGTATGAGGAAACTGCTGAAGTGAGCTACAAAAAGTTGTCAGGTCGTCCATGTGTCATATCGACCCCGCAAAGGTCAGTCAGGTGAAACGCCTCTACCAAAGATCACCTACAATGTCGACCCCTGTGGGTACCCGGAAGCTGAAATTAGCAAGGTCAACTCTCAACAGGATTAAAGTCCAGAAACTGGGGATCACAGCCAGAACAAGAAAAGCGACTCCTTTTTACATAAATGACCAGGAGGAGAGGGTAAAGGTCGGACTCCGATTTATTCAGAGAAAAATGCAGATCAAATTTCTTATTATCGACGATGAGTCGTATGTCCCTTTTGATCCTTCCCAAATTCCAGGACCAAAGTATGTACATGCCGAGGATCATCATAAAGTAGAATTTAAAGATAAATTTCAACAACATATGAAATTTCCTCAAAAAAACATGGTTTGGCAAGCCATGGACGAATATGGTAATGTATGTGACCCCTACTTTTCGAAGGGTACCATGGACTCTAATGTGTACCTAGAGGAATGTGTTAAAAAGAGATTAATACCATGGATTGATCAGCTTCACGACAGGCAACAAATATTTTTTTGGCCGGACCTGGCAACCAGTCATTATGCCAAAATTGTGACTGACCACCTCAAGACAGAAAACATCGAAATGTGCCCAAGAACGAAAAATCCACCAAATGTCCCACAAGCTCGTGAGATTGAAAAGTTTTGGGCATTATGCAAGAGCCAGTACTCTAGTCGACCACATAAGCCCAAAAGTACTAGAGGGTTTTGTCAAGTATGGAGGAATATTTCGAAGAATGTTGCAAAAAAAAAGTGGCCAGAGCTGTATGGAGAGTGCTGCACGATACATCAAACAAATTGCTCGGAAAGGAGTTCGAAAAGCTATGTTTGACATTTCTAATAAGAATAAGTAACTGGCTATTCAGTAATATTGTTTTCAGAATTTTTGACCGAACTGTTGTTGAATAAAATGAATTTAACTTTTTTGACTTACTTATGGCCACCCCTTTAGCTACTCTCTCTCTCTCTTTTACTTGGCATGTCTTGTATGATGATGAAACGAGAGCTCCCTTTTCGTCTCCTCTTCTCTTCTCTCGTCTTCTATGGTAAATCTAACTATTTGCATTTCAATTACTTCTAAGCAAATTTCCGTGTGGAAAAGTCAATGTTCGAAGGGTTATTGTACACTGTAAAAATTCCATTGACTTTTTTTTGAGGAGTACATGAGTATACTAGAGACTTAACCTACCCCCGTTTTCTCCAGTGTATGGAAATACGGGTAATTGAATTACATTTTGTGTGTTCTACCATTGATTTAAATCAGTTCTTTTGTTCTTCAACAACTCTCCCTACTCTTTCAACTTTCACTCTCTCTCAACTTAGAAGAACAAGAAAATTAATTAGAATTACAATTGCACCTCCTTCCTTCCTGCTTGACCTATCATTCTCTATTTACTCTCACTCTCTTACTTTCTCTTACTTTCACTTGACTTGATTTCCCAGTTCCTCATTTTATCTGTACAATGACTCCAAAGACAAAAAAAAATGTTTTAAAAAAAGTTACTACTTTCCCACACAAATTATAGAGCCATTCCAAAAAAGCAAAAGTAAAAGGCCGGCCGGTGTGGGCACGTGTGTGATAATTTTGTTTGGTAAACTATTTACTATCCCAAATAAAAATTGTCATAAAAATACATTTTAAAATTATTATTATTATTGGGCTGTCAATTCTCATCTGTTGCATTGCATTTTGTGCAGATACAAAAAAAAGACATGAAAAAGCAAGTTAAATAAATTTAGGCAAGTTAAACAACCTAATTTTTAAGAGGAGCGTAAAAATAAAAGTTTTTAAAAATTTAATACTCTTTTTTTCTCTCAACATAATAGAAACAGTAGCCAAAGATAGAGATGTAGAAAAAAAGAGGGGGAAAGGGAGCACACACACATACTTACCACCCACCTCGTTGTAGAGACAAGAAACTGTAATAATGTTCTC
Source organism: Arrhopalites spinosus (assembly GCA_034700945.1). Taxonomy (NCBI): domain Eukaryota; kingdom Metazoa; phylum Arthropoda; class Collembola; order Symphypleona; family Arrhopalitidae; genus Arrhopalites; species Arrhopalites spinosus. The sequence continues at coordinate 58,570 of JAQIVZ010000083.1, forward strand.
CAATAGTAGTGCTGACTGGTTTGCTATAAAGTAACTGCAGAGTGTCTGCCCTTTAATGTGTAATTTTTTGGGCGTCTTGAATATTTTTTTTTTGCTCCTCTTTTCCAGGGGGAGTTGGAACATATTTTGTATGGACCATGAATATAAGAATAAGAGGGCCGTTAGGATGATAAGGATAAGGACTTGGGTTGTCTAGCATGCACATACGAGACTGCACACACACACACACGAGTGAGAGTTGAGAGTAGAACCTCCGGCATAGAGTAAAAGCTATGAATGAATAGGTGGAAGAGGTAATGACCAATTACAACATGTCGTTATTTGGGTGGGAGAGCCGTTTGTGCCTTTCGTCTAAATGCGCATATGGGTCTCAAGGGATGATTTAAAATTTCCCTCGTAGGCACTTTTCCCTCAAAAAAAATACTCACATTCTCCATCCTTTATATTAGTTTTCGTCTTTTTCTTTCCCAGTCAAATGTAGAATGTGTAGGCAGTGTGTGTAAATGTTCAAGATGATCCTTTTTGCCCTTACTTTTCCCCATTTCCCGTCTCTCTCAAAAAATGGAAAGGAAAGACAAGAAATTGAGACACTTTTTCAAAAGGACCTTCCACTTCATGGATGGTGTTTTGAGAGGGGGTATAGGCATGGCAAAGGCCAGACATTTAACAAGAGTTAATTTAATTATATGCAAGAAACTATACAAAATGAGGACGAGTATAAAGAGACAATTTTCCCTCTCTCTCTTTTAACTTTGCATAAAAATTTATTATATTATGCAGTACATGTAGTACATGAAGATACAATTGTCAAAAAAAAACTGTACATTTATGCATAAATAAGAGCCCTTGATTTTAATTGGTTAGCCTGTTTATTTTTATTCCTATTGAAGTAAAGAAAAACATATAATTAGATTATTATTATTAAGACGTGAGTGTGTACACTTTTATTCACATTCAGTGGAGGACGGGATCTCATCTCAAGTACTTGAGCACCCGATGGAGTACGTAGACTCGTTGAAGATTGTATTATATTTTATACATTTATATTACTCTTTGTCCCCCGTCTCTTCACCAAGGACACGGTGAAGGCACAATGGAGTACCTCGTTGCGGAGAGAAGATTGCTCCTTCCTTTTTTTTCATGTGTGTCTAGTCACAGATAATGGTTCATGTGTTGACAATTGTAATAATTATGACACTTGTGTGTGCATACAATATGAAATGACAAAAAAACAACTTGATTGTACAAACTGTACACTAGTCGTCATCGTCAACATAAATATAGTGAAGGACTGGGGGGTATGGAGGGAAGCTCAAAAAAGCTACTTAAGCGATGGTTGGCAAGGTTCATTTTCCAGGGGAATGGAAATGGAAATAGAAATGTTGTCTTGCATTTGTTTCAACTGGAATGGAATGGAAATGGATGAAGTGGCATGGGAAACTTACTTTCACCTGGCCAGAGACTTGAGATTTGCGTGGTTACATGAGGACCAACTTGATGTGCACACGGAATAGAATATTTCTAGAGGAAAATAAGAGGGAGAGAGAAACAAGGATACTTATCTATTTTCTCTTATATACGTCCTCATCCTTTTTCTGAATTGTCGTCGTCTACAGCATTGAATTCATTCGAGTGAGAATAAAGGAGCAAGAGGGGAGGGGGAAGGAGACTGACAGAATTCTCGAGACCCTCCTTGAGAGTCTCTCTCTCTCTCTTTTCTGTAGAGAGAAAGAAGAAGAAGGCCCAGTTGAAAATCCAGGGAAAGATTGTAACATTCTATTCAATCTAGTCTACGAGACTACAAAATTTAATCCTGAACCTGAATATTCATGCCATGTCATCCCACTATTCTACTCTTTAAAACGTGCAAAAGGAAGACTCAAACTGTGAGTGAACGACGGTTCTTCTCTCTCTCTCTTTCTTATTTTCTCCCCAACTCGTACCACTTAAGCCTCTGACTTGCTCTCGTTCTTTTCCTTTACAAAAGAGACTTTCTCTCTCTCTCAGTGAATTTCTCTTGTTTTTTGTCAATATTTGCTAAGATTCAGCATTAAATAAAAGGGAAAGGGAGGGAGGAGGAAGAGTGGGAGAGGAAAATGAAAATGAGTGGAAGTCATCTTCTTTTCTATCTTCTATTTTATTTTATAGCAAAAGTACTTCTCCTTCTAGATGACTAAGAGTGAATCTAAAATCTTTCCCTTTTTCTTTACAAGAGAGAGAGATTTGTTAATTTCCCAAGGATGGAATGAGAGTGAAAGAGAGACTGTGGAAAATATATTTTACAATTTGCCATTTACTCACTCACTCTCTCTCTCTCTCTCTTTATTTACTGGCAAAGTTTTCAAAGTGTTCATTGAATTGGTGGATGATGTGGATAGAGGATTGTAAATTAGACTCTCTCTTTGAAATTGGAAAATATTGCAATAGGAAAAAGGGGGGGATGGAGTGTAAAATAGAAAATCTCGAATATGTGTGGTCTGTACAAAAAAAGAAAAAGGGGGTTAAATAGAGCAAAAGCTATATAGAGTCATAACGACGGACGAGAGGGAATGGCAAAGAACAAAGATCAAAAAAGGAGGAAAGTGTAAACTGCCTTCTTCTTGTTCTCTCTCAAAAAAAAGAGGATGAAATGAGAGAGAGAGAGAGAGAGAGAGACTGTAGGAATAGAAACTTTCCAACAAAAATTCCATATAGAGTGGGTGAAATGATGGTAGTAGCAGTTAAGTTAGTCTTACAATTTTCTATCCTTCCCTCCTTCTCCTGTGGCAGACAAAACATCTGCTACGTTTTAAAAATTATGGCACATTTTCGACGACTTTTTCTTTTCTCTTCATAGTCAGTAGAAAATTGAAATGGCTACCAAGAATCTAATTATCTTGATTTACGTGAACGGAGGGGGAGGGGGGTTCTCGGCACAGAAAAAGCAAGTAATGACGCTCAATCTCATAACCATTGACACCCCACACACACACATCCGCCTCTCTCTCTCTCTGTCTTAAATTCAGGACTAGAACAGAAGCAAAAGGAGGAGGGAGAATGAGACCCAAAAAAAATTACTCGCCTAATCTCCAGTCAACTTTGTACACTTTAGCTTAGAGGGGTAATAATTACATATATATTGTAGAAAGTTGAGAAATAAAGATAAAGAAATTTTCAAAAAATTATTTATCCAAGCTTGTAAAAAAGAAAGTCTGTATAGACTCAAAAAAGATAGTTTTAAAATTTTTTCATCTAATTTAATTCATTTCTTCACAAATATACACACACATGTCTCCAACACAATGATAATGTATGGGACATTGGTCCATGCGTCTAATTTGCCATCATCTGAGCAAAGATGATTTGAGCAACGTCATCGGAAATGACAACATCCCTTCTCAACTTCTTGCCCTAGCTTTTATACATACATACATACATGGAGTATAAATGTGTGGGGGGTGTATATGTATATGAGTGAAATCATTCGGTTTCCCCGGATGAATGCACTGACATTATTATATGGGGCAAGGACTGCTAATGTATTTTCTCTTTTCTACACTTGAGGCCTTTGCTTTAGCCTTAGTCTTGTATTAACATGTGCATGGATACACACATTTCCTTCCAATACAGATTACCTACGGAGTATAGTATATGCACATTATGGGTCGTTGCTGGGTAGATAAATGATGGAATACGATGGCTTTATTACGTGGCGCTCTCTCTCTCCTTTACCATCCTCCTCCTCCTCCCTTTCTCTTTCTGGGTGAATCCATACAAGTTCTACAATTCCACGCTTGCTCGCCTCAAACGCTACAAGAGTTGGTTGAGTCTGAGGAGTCGCTGGAAAGTGGAAGGAGCACACACAAAAAAATCCATGCCTGCCTTCCGTTGTAAGATTTTCTTCCATATCTGTACTTTTTACAGTTTTTTTTCCATGTCCTCAGTATTTTAGTATCCCTAGTAGAGACTAGAGACTGGAGATGGAAGAAGATGGAAAAGTCATATTTTGTATGGTTGGGGACTTGGTAATTTTATATGGGAGATGCATTTCATATTTTGTATGATGAGGAGGAAGCTCAAGAAATCTGTTAAGAAATTAGCCTTAAATTATGAAAATTGGCGAAATCCGCACCGTGGCATGAAATTCATTTGCTTTGGTTATATCATCTTCAACTTGACGCTCTCTCTCTTCTTTTTACTAACCAAATTCCATTCCAAGCCTATAATAACCCTTGCCATATTAAAAGTGTAAGGAGAGAGAGAGTTGATAAAAAATTATCAGCCTCACAGCATCATCTTCCCTCCTTATTAAGATGCCTATAGTTTGTTCAACTTGTAATCTTTCTTGGTACATATAACATGTACATGTTTATATGTATATATTATGTTGTGGCTCATATCTTTAAACTCTCGTGTACCATTTAGTCCATGCATTTTTCATAATTGGATTCTTCATTTTTCAACTAACCATCATCATCATCATCACTATTGAATAGGATGCCATTGGCAAAATGTGATATCAATCGTCGCATAACTTTTTTTTTACTAGCCTTGTACAATTATCTACTACATTATATACACCCACTGGTGTTACAAGAAGAAATCCTTGTAAAAATTTTTAAATTTTATTATAATATTTAAATAAAATTAGTAATTAATTATCTAGTTTTAACAACATTTAAAATAATTTATTTTACTTGCAAAAAAATTTACTCTTTTTATAGTTACAAATAAATTGTACAAAATTTCTCCCTGTCATGTCAATTGTAGAGAAAACCATGTAAAAAAATGAAGATGTAATTTTTGAAGGAAATGGAGATACAAATAAAACCTCACATGTCAGAAAATTGTTGAATGTATGTAAAGTATACAGACACATTACATGGCGAGAAGTTTCAAGAGGAAAAAAAAGATTGGAGAAATTATGATGGAAGTGTGTGTACATGGAACATGAATGCGTGAGAGTGTGAGTGTTGGGTGTAGTTTTTTTTTGTGTGTGTGTGTAGACTTTTTGGCTCTGGATTTTATCCAAGTGAAAAAGTGGAGCATTGATTGTTCTGACAATTCCGCCCGCCGCTCGTTTCCTACAAATACAAAAATTGATAAGGATGGAACATGTTAGAAAAGGACACGAGGTTAGACTAAAGTGGTGATTTTTTTTCTCTCTTCTTTTTCTCTACATCATCCGGCCAAGCCAACTGCGGCAAAAGAGGGAATGAAGAAATAGATAGAGAAAAAAAAATACATTTACTATATGACATCAATAGAAATATGTTCCATAAAATTTGAATGGTTGTCATTGCTGACTTTGTCTGGTTCTGGTTGTGCTCGTGTGTGTGCGTGGTATATGAGAGAGAGAATGCCTATGGTGATACGAGAGAGAGTGTGTGTGTGTGTCTACTTGTAAAATATATTTCATTCCAAACTTTCTACCCATCTTTCAAATCATGTCTTCAATGATGAGAGACATGAACCCTTTTTTTCTGAAGAGATAGAGAAGAAGCGGGGAGGAGGGGGGGAAGAGATGAGCAAGAAAATCCGCCCTATTATCAGCCATCTGCATAATAAATGACGATTGATGTATTATTTCAACAACAGAAACTCTCACTCTACAATTCTACACATAGAACCAGCCACCTTTCACAAATTTTCTTTATATTATCTGTACTCCCCAAAAAAATGAGCATATAAAAAAACCATTTGTAATTTTCTGTAATGGAAGTACAGGACCCAGCAGTTTTTTTTATATAATCTTTCTAGTATGTGTATATAAATATATAAGTGTATATTTATCATGACAGTGTTCAAGCAAAGAAGAGTGAGAGACCTCATTTTCTTTTGTAAATTCAATTTCATATTTTCCTAGTCAATGTAACTACTAGTAAAAATAAAAAATATTTAAAAGCAAAATTTTCCAACGAGGAATTTAGCCAATGTTATTATTAAGTTGCTCATTTCATTCCATGTCTCTCTCTGGAAAAGGGGGAGGGAGAGAAAATTGTAATTGAAAGGAAACTGTTGAGAGAGAGAGAGAGAAGGAGGAGAAGAAGATTTGGTTAGGAGGAGGAGGGGAAATATAATTATAACACAAGTAAAAGGTCGTTATATCTTACTAGATTGTACAAGAGAGAGAGAGAGAGAAGGTACAACATTCAGACAGATTTGCAAAATACGCTTCTTCTTCGTCTCTTCATTTGAAAAATAGGAGAGAAAGATGAAGAGCTCAAGTCAAAACTGCACACGGGTGGAGTGCCTTCCCTCCAATTCTCTCGTCTTGTTTCATTTTATACATTTTACACAATGTATTATATATAACATGTACGTATAATATGAAGACGTAGACATAGACACAACTCATGACAAACTTTCTATCCATTCAAAATTGTGAGAAAGCATTTGTAACAATTCCACCCAATTCTCGTCTCATCATCGTCTTCATCTTTAGAAGAAGATCGTCTAAAATGAGTCTCAAATCTCCTCAAAGCTCTTCAACTCTATCTCAAAACTCCATTCACTTGTTCTTTTTCCCTCATCCCTTTTTCTCGCCTCTTCCACGTTCCATCTACACATTTTGCCATTTGGATGAAGAGAGAGAGAGAGAGGAGGAGTTGAAAATTTTGTATTTTCATTTGAAGGAAAAAGACGTTTATTGCGAAAATTGGAGCGGCGTTGCTTAAGATTAGCTTTAGTTTCCTAGCTTTTCAAAGGATATGAGTTGCTTCCTTGAGCTTTGCTCATTTTCCATCCTCGATCGTGTCTAACCTTTTTTTTTCTTGGCTAAATCTTCTTCTCTTTATTCTATCCCACTACCCCCTCCCCCCTTCTTTATGTTGTTTCATCCTTGTATATATACAAGGATACATAGTCTTTATCGACAAAGTACTCTTTCACTGGTGGTACAAGCAGGGCTACGGTCCTTTTTTTGCTGGTGTGTTTCGCATATGTGCAAAAGCTGGAGTATAATCCCATTATAGGAAGGTAGAACCAAGTGTAAATTATTAGAGTTTCTCTCTCAGCCCCTTCCATATATAAAAAGAATATTTTTTTCTCTACATTTATAACACTCTTATATCTATATGTGTAGGGATAGAAGCCCCTATTCCCTTCGATTCTAATTATTTCTTGGTCTTTTCCTTCTCCTTTCCCTTGCAACTTACTCTCCCTCTCTCTCCTTTCTCTCGTATTAGTTTTTCAGCCAGCTTTTCCCTGGGATGAAACCCTAGAGAAGAGAAAAGACAGAAGCCTCTTCCCTTCTTCTTCTCTTGAGTCAGAATGAACCAAGAACAATAAGGCAGTACACACACACACTGTACATTCAACTCGTCTAGAGTAACTCGGGAACCTGGAGGATCCAATGGAAGGGAGAGAGAAAGAAGAGGAGAATGAGATTCGATTGAAACAGCTGAGATTGCATCTCGTCGTCTTCCTCTTCGTCTTGGTCGTTCATCCTATCCTGTCCCCTTTTTTTCTCTCTTTTCTCTGGCATGTTATACAGTGGAGGAGAGAGAAGGAAGGCGAGCACATTTGCAACAGTGATTTTATTTTCTCTCTTTTACTATTTAGTAGTAACTTGTAGTAATACGTTTCCTTCCCTAAGTCCTTCTTTTCCATTCAAAAGAGACGGAACAAAAAAATGGTCAATGCCATGCCTTAGCCTTAGCCTTGTCAGGGTGACGGTGGCATGTCATCGCAAGATACTGCAAGATAAAATAGTAATATTGGTTCCAATAGAATACTCTACTTATATATATATATGGATCAATACTTGATTCATCCCAGGGCTTTTACTTTGGGATGTACATGTAGAGAAACTGTACATGTACCATCTTTTTTTTCTTCCTATAGAGAGAGAGAGAGAGACAAGATAATCGAGGATGGCGGATTGTGTGGCTAGTCTTTCATATGAATGATTACAAGTGGATGGAAGGGGGGAGATCGTCTCTCCAAGACTTGAAGAAAGAGCAAGTTTGAGCTCCAGCTTCATCTCAAAGAAGAAGACCCAAGGTTCTTAAATTCTACACTCCATTATTAGTACCAACATCATTCCCCCTCTTTTTTTTGCTTCATCTTATCCCATCATCTCATTCATGCAATTTATACTCACGTGATGTACACTGTATAGATTCTTCTTTATAGAAAATTTTTTTTAACAAGAAAAAACATTGAAGAGCTTATGAGATTTTTTGTCAAAAAATAATAATCATTCTTTACAACATGTCCACTTTTTCTCTCTTTATATTTTATAACTAATTTTTTGCAATTTGTAAATTTAACCAAGTAGCCTGCCGGTGGCCGCCCTTCAAGAAATATTATTATTATTTTTGATAAAAACTTGTAAAAAGGTAATGATCCAATATACAAAATCTTGGCATGCCAATATGTACATAATAGTATATTTTAGAGACAGATATTATCATCGTAAATATTACAAGTCAACGTCATAAACTGGTCAATATTCTACAGTAGAGAGAGAGAAAGATAATAAGAAAATGAGATAATTAAAAACTTATATGATTATTTTCTTACAAAATGGAGTCTCTCTCCTCTCTCTTCAAATCTTTAAAAGGCAAGAATATTTTTCAAGATACATATAATGATGGGGTTGACGAATACAAATTTTTTTACCTGTACAAAATATTGAATTTATTATAGACATTCAATTGATAATTCATGACTCATCATTTACATTTACATACATGTACCCAAAAAAACAGGGTAGCTTTTCATTTTACTTGTATTAAATTTTTGAATAAAAATGAAAATTATTATAATTTTTTCTCTCCATCCATTTCTATTCATGATGCGCGCACACTCTTCTAGAAAAAAAAATTCTTTTGGACTTTTTCTTGTCTTTAAAAAACCCAAAAGATATGGACCTGTTTTTAAAAAAGAATAGAAAAATGCAGAATTCTCGTACAAGTTGAAATTCTTCTTCTTTTTTAAAAAGATTTTTTTTTCTCCTTGAATTTAAAACTGCAAAAGTTTTAAAGGGAAAAAATAGGAAGGAATGGAGGGCGTTAAAAAGCATAAGTCACCGAAAAACTTGAAACACGTCCACGTTTCATTAAAGTGTCAGCCTGAGAGAGAGAGAGAGAGAGAGAGAGAGAGGAGGAAAGGGAAAAGACTGAAGAGAAAAAAAACCAGTTAGCTCCCAACATTATCCCTATATATTATACCCCTCCCCCCTCTTTTTTCATGTATTTATATAATATAATATATATAAAGTGAGTATTTAGAGCATATATTTATTACTCACGCACTATTTACTACATACAATCCATCCCTTTCCTTTTCCTAATTTCTCGTCACACCTTCAAAAACTATTTTTTCCATTTTCCTTCCCTACACCTCCCCCCTCCTCTTCATCACTTAAGAATGGATTTGTGCAGACGCACGTACTTTAACAGATAGAGGAGACCCATAATAACATTCTTATGATTACCGACTCCAGTCTAATTCTTTTGGTCCTCTCTCTCTCTTCCTTTTCTTCATGAGGTGGACAATGAGAGAAACAAAAAAAATGGGAATGCCTTTGTGAATTTACACTTTACACATTTTTTTACATGAAAAAACATTACATGACTCGTCTCTCTCTCTTTAGATTGTGTACTTGTACAGTTGTAAAGTTGAAGGGAAATAGAAGAAGGTTTTGTAACCTATAAGGTATAATTTTTTGTAAAGTTTGCCTTGAGTAGAATTGACTAGTGTTTTGTATGGCTGTAGGGTTTAGGTCCAGTCAAGTAAAGTAGGAGCAGATTTACCAGTTTGTAGAGAATTTCAATAATTCAACGGGATAAAGTGGCTGTTTTAACACTTTAAAAAAGTTTTCATGCGGAGGGAGTCTTTTGACGGGGATTTATGCATGCTGTTTCAATTACCCTCTTATTGTTTGTCCTCTCTGTTAATTATCGACACCATTTTCTCTCTTTTCTCTCTCTCTCTCACTGAGAGAATATAATAATATTCTTCTAATTTTGCATTCTTTTTTCGTTGATTATCTTTGGAGTAATTATAATGCCAAAGAATGTATAATTTCATTTTGAATATTCATTTAAATTTATGATTGGAACGTGATTTTTTGATTATTTTTTTTTGAATTATTGATTAAACTAAAAAGTTATTTCAAAATGGGCGAATTTTTTTGCAAAAATACTTTTAAAAAAATATTATTATATTCTTCGTAAGTGAGTAGCCTGTCAAATGATTAACAAAATAATTGTTCATGTGATGTGATCAATTTAAATGGAGGAGGATGTAAAGTAAAAGAAAATGAAAAATTAAGTATAGAAATATTTAAATTACATCCATTAAACTCCCTCTCTCTCTATAACAATCACCGCCATTTTAATAAATGTATAAAATTCATGTTTGGGAAATAATATTATAAATCTGCTTTTATTTCCAATAGCCCTCACAATAAATAATATTCTCATTAATCAATTAAAGCGTGTTTCAAAAAAAAGAGAGGATGAAGAGAAAGATGTAAAATGTTGAGAGGAAAAAAAAGTTTAATGCGAAATACTCTTCCTCTTGTAGTTTGTAAGAACATGGAGTAAACTACATAAAAGTTTATGAAACTACGCAGATTGCAGATGTATCGGTACGATAATTTGGAGCTCACGCTCAACTTTTTGATATGACACAAAAGTCTAGTAGAAAAAGCCAAGAGAGAGAGAGAAGATAATGGAAGAGAGTTACAAGTAAAATGGTGGATGGCTAAAGTAAAGAATATGAGGGAAGAATAAGACGAAGAAAGATGCCATCTAAATTCATGAAAGACGCTCTCTAAATCACTTTTATCGGTGCATCATTGATATTTAAACGGGGAAAAGAGCGAGTTTTTAAGTGGAGTAAAATGTAGTGACTGAGGATGAGTGCAAAGAGAGAGAGAGAGAGAGAGAGTAGTCGGTGTTCAAGGAGTAAAAGTAGGATATATTCTGGAATAAATGTGTTTTCCTTGATCACGACTCGACGTCTGCTGACAAGAACATTCGTTTTACTCCTCTCTCTCCCTCCGAATTATTTATTTCTAAGTAGATTAAAACCCGTCAACGATTACGTACTTACACTTGTTTTAAAAAAAATATACCTTCCCTGGTTTTGTTCTCTCTTCACATCCCAACTCATATCCCAAGTAGCACCATCATCAAACAGACAAGAAAAGCATTAGTGAGAGACAAAAAGAATTTTGAATACAAAATTTCGATCATCTCCATTGAAAAAAGACACAAAAAAATGGTTGGTATATTAATAACATGTAATTTACAATATAAAAAAAATTTGTTACAGCTTAGAAAATGTTTGCTTAGTAAAGGTCGACGAAGATTTGAGAGAGAGAAAAAGTTTTTTAAAATTGATGTTCATAAGGAATGGATCTATGTCTACAAAAAGAGAGGTATCTGTATCTGTACAGTTTTGTGTGTAGAGAAGCTGGAGAGAGGGGTTTGAAGCCAAAGCTTACCGTCAATGCAATTTATCTTTAAAATGCAACATCGTGATGTTTACAATATCCTTATATCCTCGCCTTATAAATTATTCACAAGGCCCAAGACGATGAAACACCCCAAGAGCTTTTTTTCAAACAGCACACTCACACACACACATGTGTGAGTGTAGTGTGTAGATATAGCTACATGTGTGTGTGTGTACACTGTACGAGTACTGTGTGATGTGATCGAATGGCTAATGATAAATGTTGAGGTATAAATGCCGATGTATCTTTTTTTCCCACTTGTTTTATATTCTACTACGTATTACGTATTACAAAAACTATCTGTAGGCTATAATAAAAATAATATTAAATTTTGAAAAGATGTTTCAAAATTAAATGCAAACTCTCTCTCCCTCTTTTTCTCGTGTCTATGATTTTTTTTTCAAAGACGAGATTCAAGTGTCGGAGATGATCATGTCATTCTGAAGTAAAAAGGATGGTTAGCATAGTACAGTATAGAACATGTGTACAGTGTACATTATATTTAAAGAGGAGAGGTGCAACGATGACATTAATATAGTAGAGACTACATGTGTACAAGATGGTGTATGATAATAATTGCTATTCAGTAAATGAGCCATAGGTGTGACAAGCAGGATGGCATGTCCCTGTCCCTTGTGTCTATCAGTGTCGAGACTGCAAAATGGGTAATATTATGAATTGACTTTTGAAAAAAAAATCATTTTTCAGCTTGTTATTCATTTATGCACACGAGCATGACATGGACATGAGAAGGAGGAGGAGAAAAAAAGAATCAAGGTGAGATGCCGTTGCTGTACAATTCCTCATTTTATAGTAACAAAAGAATGCAAAGATTATTTTCCACCTTGTACAATTTACAATGTACACACACATGTTCCTCATGACCAGGGATGGTTCCGAGTTTTTATAATATTTTTTTCCCTCTCTCTCTCTTCTCTATGAATCCTAGACACGGAAAGATATAAATAAACATGGAGGTATACATGTAATGTAAGGGAGAAAAGAGGGGGAATATTTGGTATAATGAGAAAGATAAGATTTCGATGACAGATGAATGTAAAAGAAATTTATGAAGTACTGCGCTTGAAACCATCAATCGCAATCATGAGCATCGTGGGGTGCTTCTGGGCCTCTCGTACTATCCACCTCCGTTGACCTTGTCAGGACTCACCTTTCACTCTCAAATATGGAATAACTACAATTTCTTATAATATTTCAAACTCCCTCCCCCTCCCCTCCTTCATCTCTATCCCTTTTATATATTCTATGAAAAATAAAAGATACATCAACCAAAATAAAATTTACAGTCAAACATGGATTATATAGCTAGTACTCTTACAACAAATTATTTTGTAGTTTGTCTCTCTTCCCAGTTTTACAGCCCACCTCAGGTATAGTCTGTCTGTATATAGACAGTGGGCTTTTTCGTAGGGATAGACAACTAAATAAATAATAGTCGAGTTGTATTTAATACAAAATTACAAAAAAAATTTTTTTGGCTATCTCTATCAACTTGAGAATCATGGCAGGAGCAGGAGGGAAAAGGATTTGAAAAATACAAAAAAAATATCATCATAATGTTTTCCATTTTTTACCTTATATGTCCAATCATGAATAAACTTGTAAAGGAGAAAAATATTGCCAAGATGGAGTTTTTTTTAAATGAAAAATTTATACCACATTCATCAGACATGAAAAAAAACACATAGTCGAGGGTTTGTAAAATTGCAAAAAATTAGAGACTTGTCAAAACGTAGATTTTTAACAAAAAATGATTTTTACTATTTACTACAGATGTACAGATACTACTAATTTTAATTAACTGGCGTGAAAATGTTGACATAAAGAGTAGAAAATTTAATAGTATAAAATAATGAAAAAATATAATTATAGAGATGGAGTACATTGATATGACGTCATCCATTAGTTTTGTTGTAGAGAAAAAGAGAGAGAGATTGTGAGTTGACTCAATTTAACCCTTAAATTTTTCCAGTACAACACCTTCACATCTGATTGAAATTGTAAACTTGGTAGTCATACAACACACGTACGTAAGAGAGAGAGCGTATACGAGGTGACATATTTCTGTGTAAGAATCTGTCTCCATCCAGATTCTTGTTGGCACATTATGAGGCTGACAAAGAAAACAAATAGTTTGGCTATAGGTTTCGTAATTTCCGAAACGAATTTTCGTCCAAACTTTACGACCCATGGCGCCGTGATGACGACTAATTGGAGGACCTACACTCTCACTCTTTTCTCTCTCTCTCTCTCTCTCTCTCTCTCTCTGCCACTGCCTCCTCAACATTTTGGTGTGTGCTTGAATCTTGAACAAAAATCACAATCTCTCTCTCCATTGTCACCCATGCAATAGAAAATAGATCGAGTAAGTTAGTCGGTAGAGTGAACTCTATGAAAAAAATCAAAAAAAAATTGTATTCAGCCCAACATCACTTGACATGTAGTCAACTTGATCTTTCGTAATTAGTTCAATTTTGTTCTCTCTCTTTCCCTCCAATTCACCATACAATGCCATGAATTCTATACTCTCAGTCAGTCAGTGCAGTGGTACTGTAGACAGAATTTTATAATTTTTCATATTTCCTCATTTTCATCCAATAAAGAGTTGGAAAAGAGTCAAGTATGGCGTCTCCTGATATATTCCTCTTTTCTCTAAAATTGGAATGATGATTGAACTGAATAAAAGTTGGTAATTAGTAGACATTTTAGAAATTGGTAGTAAAAATAAATGTAGGAGAATAATTTTAATGAAAAAATATTATAAAATTCTTCTTGTACGAAATAAATTCCCAAAAATATTTTATATCTTTTTTCCACTTGTACAATTCTCCAACATTTTTAGTCTACTACATTGTACCTGTACCTGCCAAATGATTAGATGAGAATGGAAAAAGAGGAGAAAAGTGTACAGAAAAAAGAATAGTTAGAGTTAGACACACACACGACTCACGTCGATTCTAATTAGTGGACGTGAAAAGAGGAAGCTATTAAAATTTTCATGTGAAATTTGGCTACAGAGACCTCGCAAGTGTCAAACGTAATATACACGGTCACGGTCATGGACGGGGGCTTTCTGCATGATTTGTATTGGGACTATAGCACAAGAGAGAGAGAGAACAAGTTTTTCTCGGCTCGACATTCAACCAAAGACCACATGCTGCTCCCTTTTATGGCAAAATGTATACTTACAAGTCTGCAGTCGTCATGGTGAGCCTCCCTTTCTTATAATATACTTTGTACTTTGTGTCCATGTGTAAAGCACCACCATCACTAGCAAAAAGGAACCTGCAAAAAAAGAGAAAAAAAAGATGCTGGATTCTCTCTCTCTCTCAAAGTTCAACAACAAAAGAAAAGAGAGAACATGGACAGAGTTGTTGCTTTTGTACATTTCCTCCAATTGCTACCAGAGAGAGAGAGAGATAGGGACTAAGGACGTTGACTGTTCCAACTTGTGCTTCTTCTCTTTTTTGCTACTGTCGTGAGTAAACACTTTAATGATAAAATGGAAGAGAGAGAGGATGTGGATTGGATAAACCCAGTTTAATTTAATTTCATTGAGAATTTATTTGTTTTCAAGCCTTTCTTGACTTTAATTGCAGTCTCCACAATTATTTACACGTTCCAAAGTTATAAACATGGTTAAAAATAATATGAGAAATAACATACCGGTTATTACTTCAGAATTAAACTTCCTCACCAAAAATTATATGAAAAAAATAAACGTTCCTCCATCTTTTCTCCTTTGTGTCCAGTCTGAGAGAGAGAGAGAGTTGAGGATTTTGTACTTATTTTTGTACCAAAATTGAATTTGTGTACAATGTATTTAGCTTTATAGAAAAAAATTCCAATTTTTTCATAAAATTCCTCTCCATCTTCATCCCCTTACATTATTTGTCACTCGACTCCATTTAAAATTATCCAAGAGAATCCTTGCACACAAGAGAGAGAGATGGAGAGAAAGGGGGCCAAAGAAAATAAGGGAAAAGGAGATTTTTACTGCGAGGCTGTAGTTCGTAAATCAATTGAATGGAGTTGCGTTCCTTTTTTAGTTTTTTCTCTTTTTTTTGCAAAGAAACAGAAAAAAATGTGACTATGGCCAACTTTTTTTTAATGAGCAACATTTTGTTTTCTCTCACGCTATTTAACTACCTTCCCTGTCCCGCTTGGCTAGAAAAATGGCTGACATGGACAATTTATGAATGTACAGACACAAAGTCAGAATTGACATTGGCAGCCGTAGAAATACAAAAGGAAAGTGATAAATTCTCCATTTCCACCACCACCAAAACCATTCAACAAACTTTCAATACATGCCATCCCCATCAATACAAAAGCATGGGGAAACATGTTACATGTACATATATAGGTAGACCTACTACTAAAAAGAACGTGCTATTTAAATAGTTTGCCATAGAAAATGTACAGGGACCCTCTTTTTTTGTCTGGTGGTGGTGGTGTACATTGTACACTCTGTTAGTTTATTGTACTCGCATGGTGTAAAATTGTCACCCACTTCGTCATCATCATAAATTTACTTGAAAATCAAAACAAAACTACAACTCTCTCTCTCTCTCATAATACACTTTTTTATAAATATTTTTTAGAGTGTTGACAAGATTCTTTTTGTAATATTATAATATATATTACCAAAAATATATTTTTTTTTTGAAATAAAATTATAAAATTTAAAATGTAAATAAAAAAATAAACAAAAAAAAATACTTCATTTACTAAAATGTTTCCAATGTTTTTACTTTTAAACTTTACATGTATACAAAATAAATAGATTCTTGAACCAAATAAAAGTTTAGTGAACCATAGAGAGAGATAGATAGATAGAGAGAGAGAGAGAGAGAGAGAGAGAGAGAGAGAAAGTCAAAAAAGTAAAGTTGACATTGTACAATTTAACAAGATAATTAGAATGTTTGAGTTAAAAGTCAAAATTAAATAGTGAATTCGGACCAAGTTTTTTGGAAATGTGTAAATAAAAGAAAAACAAGGATTGAGGAGGGTTAAATATATTTGTTGTAATTGTAATTGAATTTGTATAGTTTGTGTAGTTGGGCAATAAAGGAAATGAAAGGTTTTTTGTGTTCAGAGAGAGAGAGAAAAACTACGGGATGAGGAACTCTAGAGTTCAGGTAGTCAGTGGATAGGGAATTGAGTGGGTGTGTGCTGACACTAAAAGAAGGGAAATCAGATGAAAATGAGGCAATCGATAGTGAGTACGGTTCCCTTATTCCGATTAATGAGAGAATCTTTTCCACGTTCCATGAGCTCCCCTTTTTCGAGCTTCCTAGCTTTCCCAAGCCCTTTCACTATACTTATATATATATATATATATAAGGCTTGGCTGGATACCAAAATTTAATCACGTCAAGAGGTAGTGCTGCTTTTGGTTCTGTTGCTGCTAGATTTTTTTTGGAAAAAAGTGAAACAGTCTTAACAAAAGCATCCTATCGTTCCAAATAGAATGCACAACTACAACTACAATCTTACAGCCCCTACCTTCACACACATATAAAACTCTCTCAACCTCTCTCTCTCTCTCTCTCTCTCTCTCAACGTTTCCTTTCTTTTTTCTTTCTTTCTTTCTTTTTTTTCTTTAGTCTCTTCCTGGATCTTTTTTCTCTTCCTCGAAGGAAAAAAAAAGTCAAGTTTTTTTTTCAAGACCAAGAGACGAAAGAAAGAGGGGGGAAAAGGAGAGGGGAGGGTGGGGAGAGTAAAAAAAAGAAGAGTTTGAATTCAATATAGGCATCGTTAACTTTTCTATTTGCATTTGAAACTTAACGAGTTTTTTATCGAGTTAATCAACTCTTCTCGATATTCTTTGCCTCAAAAAGAAAAGAAATCTTGACCCGTGATAAATTACTTTGTCATCTTTTTTTGTACCAAAAAAAAATAAAATTATTGTCTCATTCTTATTTCTCTCTCTCTCTCTCTCTCTGATACGCATAAACCCCCTCCTTGTATTCTGAGAGACACAAAATGTGACTCACTTTTGGTTCATTTTTCTTTATACACAATTTTTGTTACATTTAATATATTACACAATGTGTACAAAAGAAAGCCAAGTCACTTTTTTTCATATAATTCACACTTTTTTGCGTGCTATGCGTGTTATACGCATAAAAGTTATTTTTTTAGAAAGAATAAAGTTTTCGGTTTTCAAACCAAAGGAAAAATTCAAGATATAAAATGTTCATCCATCCATAGCTCTCTATCAATGCAGTTATCATTTGCATCTTCCGCATCTTCTCTCTCTTGCCATCCGTTTCTGCCAAATTGTAGGCCCTTTTTTGGGGTAGTTGAAAATTCTCTTTCCATTTTATTCTCCCTCCGTCCCTCCTTCCATGGCCGTCTTCCTTGGGCCTATCCATCTACATTGAACATTGAAGGCTATACTAGTATTGATAAATTTCATGTCTATATTGTATTTTCTTGAGGAGAAAATCCTATGCAAACTCATCATCCTATACAAAATACCCGGATGATCTTTCCAAAATAACGGTTACGCTGACAACGGAAACATAGTTTCCCATTTCTCATCTCCACTATCCTCATTTTCAATATAATTACATATACACTCAAGCAAAGAGAGAGAGAGAGAGAGAAAATTTTGGACATGGTGGCTACAGCCTGCCAAAATCGACTAATCACTAATCTAAGGAAAAGCAAGGAGCGGAAGTAGAATATATAGTCAAATCAAAAAAGATTTCACGTCTCACAACCTCCCCTCCCCTCTGTGTTGATAGGAATGAGGAAACTCAATTTACGAACCTAATCTTTTGGACAAAGTTTCCTCCTTCTTATCCAAAATCCAAAACTGACTTTATTTCTACTACAGTTGAACATAACACACACACACATTTTAACGTAGTAAATAAGTAGAAAGGAAGAAATACAGCCAGCACAAAAATGGCATTATCTATTATATCTGTACATAAAGGTAATTACTATTATTCAATGTATAAATATAAATATTAAATGTATCAAAATTAATGTATATTAAATTCCACAGAATATTAAAACATTTTTCATTTAACTTCACCATCTCCCTCAAGAAATAAGAAATATTAGTCTCAAAATTATTGACAAAAACGAGTGTAGCCCGTCACATAGAGCAACACATATGTATCTGTACCGTTGTAGTTTTTGTGTGTTGGGATTTTAAAAAGACTTTTCCAAACTACCTAATGACAACTCATAGATTAAGTCTAAGAAGACATGTTTAAATAAATATTCCACATTTATCCCACAACCCCTCACAACTTACTCCACTACATGAACATGGTTTTGTACATTTTTAAAAAAATTCTATTAACATAAGAAGACACTAATTTTTTTGGAGGCGGGTTTTTTTTGGAGTTAGAGCACATGTTGTTGTAAAGTTGTACGATACAAGTTGTACAAGGAAGAAAAAAGTTTTTTGCGTCTTGTTCCTACACGTATTTATTGTTTATGGTTCGAGTGAGGCTAATAATATACAGAGGGATTTTCCCGATATTTCTATTGTAAGCCAATGCAAAGACAAACATCATTTTTATCCAAGTTCATCTTGTCAAATTAAACGTTTTACCCTCAACCACACTTCTCTCTCTCTCTCTTTTGCTTTAACTCAAGTTTAATTTTTTTTTGTACAAAAATCTCCCACGCACTTTCTTGGCCCTTGTGTATTTTAACAAGAACAAGGAACGTGTACATTCTCTGACAGGCTTGGCTGTAGAATGCAGAACGAATGCGTGTATTTTGAAAAATAAGAGAGAGAGAGAGGAAGAAAAAAAACCGGGATGGTGTGTGTGTGAGTGTGAGAATAGAAGATAATAAATTGAAAATAAAATTCTCAAAGAAAATCTATGTTTCTACTTTAAGTTTAAGCTTTGGGGAATTTAATTTAGGAATGTAGAGAGCTTTAAATTATAATATTTTGATTTATCCGTCTCTACTTTTTACAATTTTACACACTTTACAATCTTACCAGCCTCTCTCTCTTTTTTCAAGACACAGAGTTTATGGGGAATAGAAAAAAATTTGGAAATGTTTTGAGATTCTCACGCCAGACCATGAAAATAAAAGAGTGGGTAGTCAAAACAGAGACTATTTTGTAGTTTATAGTTAAATAAAAAAATATAGGCAAGAAAACAAACCTTGAAGATGAGCAGAAAAAAAGACTATATAAAAAATAGACTATTTCATGCCTAAAAGCATTGCAAAAAGACAAGAAGAATCCAAAAAAAAAATTGTTTTACTTTATTTATACTCCACAATAATATTTCTAAATTGTCCCTTTCCTTTTTTCTTAATCATTCAGGTTATGACTTGCACTTGTAAAGAAAAAACTGTATAAAATAAAAATCTTGTCTTTTTTTACAATCGTCATATATACAAAATAATATAGAAATATATTGTGAGCAATGGAGACAAGACTAAAAGGAAGAAAATGCCTGGAAACCTAATCATATCATAAGTTAAAGTTGTACAGTCACAGCGGCAGTCATATAAATATCTTACATCGATCGTAATAACAAAAAAGAGAGAGAGAGAAAAGGAAATATATTGAGTGCATTGTAGAGTATGTTTGGTTGAGAAAAAAAACCTATATCTTTTCGAAAAGCATAAATATGCGGGAAATTTTGATATTCCTTGGTGAATTTCAGATTTTTAGTTGAGTTTTTCCATAGAGACTTTTTTTTGTATAGACAAAATAGTAAAATGTGCGTATATCTGTATTTACAGATAAAGATACACAAAGTAAAATACATATTTTACTCTCTCTCTAACATTACATGCTTGTGGTCTCATCTCGAATCTGTTCCTCTTTACTACTTGTTCCCTCACGGAAGTTGCATATTGACATGAGCTGTTTTTGTTTTGCTACACAAAAAAAAAGAATCCGGAGCAAAAGGCAAAGCCCCCCAAAAAAATAAAGATGGCAAGTAAAAAGAGAGAGAGAGAGAAAAAAAAACTTTTGGTGTCTTGTAATATTAGAGACTTACAGAAGAAGAGGAAGAGGAGGAGGAGAGAGTGAGAGTAAGATAGAGAGAGACAAGAGGAAAACCAAGACTGTTGCTGTATTTGTGCTTTACTTCTTACTTGTTATGACCTGGGAGTAAGAGAAGTAGGAATAGCCCAACTTTCTCATGTCATATAAATATTATGCAATTTCTTCCTATTTCTATAAATTTCCCATGGAGTCCTCCAGATATAAAGAAGAGAGAGAGAGGGAGAGGGAGAGAGACTATATGGATGAATGGAAGAATGCCTATGGCATGTACAGGGCTATATCCAAACTTCTTGTTTAGGTTTACAGACACTAGAAACAGAGGGAGAACATAATACAAAACTTCTTGCTAAAATTATTTATGATACTTTATACAACATTGGGCACATTGGGAACAAAGCGAGCATAAATCTTGAGGTCTTTTTTTTCTTCTTCTCTAAAGTACACACAATCCTGTACCTTGGTCGTCCCCTTCCTCTCTCTCTCTCTCTTCCCTTCATCTCTCAAAATCAAATAATATGGAGGTCCAAGTTGATGTGCAATGTAATATTACATCGATACACATTTATACACTTTATTTTTATGTACTCCTACTACACTACAGTCTGCAGTCATATATTATTGAAATGACAAGATACAAAGTTTTATTTTTATACAGTTACAACAAATTGTGTACTAATGTTGAAGCTCTTTTTATTTAAATTAAATTTCTAAATTTGATACAATTTTGTATTTTAGTAAATTCCAAAGATTTTTGTGAAGAGAGAGAAGGAGAGAGAGAGAGAAGAAAATTTGAAAGACAATTTCATCTTATAAATTAAGCTGAGTTTGATTTTCCGGATAAAAATTTGAGGGGAGAAATATACTTTGGGAGATGTAACAATAGTCTGTACCATATAGAGAGAGATGGAGGATGGGTGGAATGATATAGGATAATGTAGCTAGAATGAGTTGATTTCTCCCCTTGTAGTCTTGAAGAAGGAATTTGGTGGACGGTGACGCTGACGCTGTACATTTATTTCCTTCGCAGAGTATTTCTTATTAGAAACTTAGTCAGATTGGGGTCTTGGTATCCTCCATATGAGTATGAGGAGACGAGTACGAGTTGGAGAGTAGAAAGAGCAGAGGCAGAAGAAATATACATGGCCCTCTCATAAATCGTCGAGAATCGTAGTCCATTACTTGGAGCTTTTATCGTGGGCTACCCACTTCCACTTGCTCCTCTTATTGGCTCTGCTAGCGTACTTTACTCTGTCTCTCTCTCTCCTCTACATACACACACTTGTCTCTCTCTCTATGTACTCGAGGTAGCCTTAAAGCTCAAGTCACCAACTCAAACTTCTGGCTAGGAGTGTAGAGTACCCCCATAAAGGATGTAGAGAGGAGTTGCATGCATTTTATACATGTAGTAAAAGATCAAGGCCCATGTACCGTAGACTTTTTGGTCTTTTGCCTTCTTGGTGAAATCCTGCCTCCTATAATGGCTATTGACTATACATAATATGTAGGCAGCCACATTTTCTTTTCTTTTCCTCTCTCTCTCGCCTTCCTTATAATTCAGCCAATCTTTCCAAAAAAGTCTGCATAGAACCAGGAGGAGAGGGAGTCTTGGCTCTCTCATGTGTGTGTGTGTGTGTACAACTTATCATTTGGCTTCTTTTATATAAGGGAACACTTTGAGGGTTTTTTTTTTACAAGCCTGCCTCATATCACTATCTAAACTCTCCATGTTCCACAAGACTCCTTTGAATCATTCATGTAATTTTCACAGCATCTTTTTTTTTCACCAACTTTTCAGTAAAAAATCACGTACTCATCCTTCTTGCCCTTACATTTATACAGAGAGAGAGTACAGAGTAAAAATGTATGAAGGAGAGGTTCTTTATGTACATTTAAATACTTGCACATTATTTTACTGTACAAAAATGTTATCTCATTTTTACAATTACTTTATAACTCTTTTTTTATATATGTACAGAGTTCATACAATATAAAGTCTCTCAGGGTGTAAAATGTAAATAAGACAATTGGAATTAAATTGTTTTGTACACTTTGTACAGTACTCGTATCACATTATGTGTATATCTGGGAGAAAAAAAAATATATTTTTTTTGGTGTCTAAAATGAATAATTATTTACTTAAATGTTCATTGTACATAATAAATCTTTCAAGTAAAAAAAAAAGTATATAAAGTATATAAATGCTTTATAATGTCTTCTCATTCCTTTGTCACGAGGCGTTGACACTCATTTTTTCCATTGGATACATCTTTTCATATTAAAGGCCTTCCATGTCTCTGTGGTTCTTTCTTTTACTTTTGTATCTGTACACAAGGAACAAACATTAACGACCAAAAAGAAAAAAAAGGGACAAAATGTAGATTTTAATGGGGCAACTGAAAGAGAGAGTAAAAGAAGAAGATGAAGAAGAAAATGGGAGGAACAAAGTTGGAGGACTGACTTGTCTTTTTGGAAAAAAGAATCCTATTTATGTTGCGTCAGAAATGAAGTGCAGAAGCACTTATTTTGCAACACACATGCCACCAACAACTCTTATAATGTTCATATATATTTCTTTTGTGATGTCGTCTATCTGCCACTACTTTCCAGCCGCCTCACAACAAGAGGAAGAAAAAAAAGAGAAAAAGTGGTGAAGACAAGCACCACCACACTTTTATACAATACCATGCCGTCCTTATTGTACGTACACCACTGTAGTACAAAGTTTTCTTCTCTACAGATATATAAAGTGCCATGCCATAGAGGATGACTGAATCAATTAAGACTGTCATCATATCCTCAGAAATTCAAAAAAAAAGATACAATTTTTTTTATTCCCTTTGATTTAGTCCCACCACTTTACTCTGTCTCCCCATTGTAACTCTTACTTAATGTTATATTACAGTATCTGTAAATATGGTCTTGTGTTAATGTAAATGTATGGGAATGTAAATAATTTGGTAAAAGCAATTAATTAATTTGCCAAAAAAAGGGAATTTAAATAGTCAAACAATTTTATCTACAATTAATTATACACTGTACAGTAATTTCAATTAAGAGTAGAAAATATAGACAAAATAAATGTCTGTTATATATTCCTCACTAATTTTCACTTTCCAAATTGTAAATCCAAAGGGATTTCAAGTTATTTAACGTAGTTTGGTGTGTGTTTGTGTGTGGGGATGGATGGGGGGTCGTTTCTATAGAGGATAATAGAGATAGGTGCAATTATTTTCATTAGTTTGTTTTCCACCTGCTTCCAACTATCCATTTGCATTGGCCCTTGGTTTTAACAAGCCAAAGAGGAAGAGCATTGAAGCAAAAAAAAGGACAAAGTTGTATGTCCATGAGACTGGGGAAATTCCACCGTCGAAATGTTTCAAGGGCCCTTAGGGTGTCGTTGAAAATCCATTTTATTGACTTGTCGAGAGCCCGTAAGGAGGGTGTGAAGTGAAACCGAGACGCAGTCTTCGGACGAATGACCCCGGCCCATTCACTAGTACGTAGAAAGCAATGAGAGAGAGAGAGTGGGAATCAAAGGAAAGAGAGTCTAAGAAGGACGGAGATGAGGAAAATTCGATTGAAATATAACATAGACTTTATTTATGCTATATCTCTATCTCTCCATCCAGCTTCACTCCCTTTCCTCACCCCTCCATCTCCCTGTCTTCATCCTCTGCCTACAGTTAGGCATTTACTCGGGTATTTGTCTATGTGAAACATAAATGAAAAGGGAAAAAAAGGACCAGTCAAGGATATTGTACGCTGTACTGTACTCTACATTTTGGTGTTGTTCCTCGTAGATGAGAGACAAGAATTCAATCTGGAGCTCTTTATTACAGCGGAGCAACCATGTAGAACAAAACGTAGGTTTTATTTTTTTTTTCTCTCTCTCTCTTCCAGTCCTTGTAGGTTGTAGCCCGTGTAAAAAAAGCGGGTTGGATGGTGAAGGGAGATGTGGGTATTTGCGGACATCGTAAAGGTATAAATATCATCAACACAGCCACCAATATAATGGCCTCGAAAATATCCGAAACCCTCAATAAAATTTCCATTAGATTCGTTAAATTCTGTGCTGCTCCTCTTCTTCTTCACAAATGTTGTCTTGACGTTCTCTTCATCTCCTCATCTCCTCGACAACCTCTTTTTCTTACGAGTGTGTAACATGCCAGCCACACGACTTTTACCTATAAGCCAAAAACCTATAAAGCTTGTGCATTTATCCCTAGCAAACATTTTACCTTCTTTTTCATCCTTTTGGGTTGTAACTTGTTCATCTTTTCTTTTTCTTCTCTTCGTCTTCTTGGTCTCTTCTCGTCTTGCACGTTTTTCTGGCCAAGTTAACATCATTTTGATGTAACTACTCTTTTAACTATAAACCTATACACCAGACTAAGAACTTGGAGAGGGAGACTGGTCGTTAGGCTGAAAATGTCCCCTCTCTCTCTCTCTTTTCTAGTCTCTTTTTTCTCGATAACTACTAGAGAACTAGAGAAAAAAAAGTTTTTGTGGTAATATTATAGCTTACGAGTATATATATATATATATTATATAATCTGTACAAGCAACAAATTATGTTTTTTCTTTCGTCATTTACTTGTGAAACATCTTTTTTTTCTTGTTGCCTCCTTTTACCTTCCTTGCTTATAATGTGGAATGTAATGGGGAGAGCTTAAAAAACTGTTATTTTGTGTATAGGCAAATAAATACAAGAAAATAATGATTTTGTACAGATACTTTTTTATACGTCTTCTCTCTCTCTCTCTACTTTTATTTTTGCAATTACGGTGACAACAGCAAAACAAAATGATTGCAAATTGTAAATGTCATTAGGAAGTAAATAAGGTTTATTTTTAAAAAGTTTTTTTTTATCTGCAAGACACACAGACAGAGAGAGAGAGAGACAATGTTGATGCACTTTTTTGCATATTTCGTCCTCGTAAAATATTGTACAAAATAGAAAGCCCAACTATTTGCAACTCGTTCTGGTTCTCCCTTTATGCTATGCATCTGTAGATGTGAGTGTGTGTGTGTGTGCATAAAAGGTAGGAAATGAATAGAATGTGTTTTGATATAGTTGAGAGGGATATATAGATGTAGTTAGATTTAAACCCATCTTAAAATTTTATAAGGCTCTAAAATGACGCCACTCAAATCGCGGAGAATGACCACCATTTTCGGCTTTCGGCATATCAGTTTTACGCTCTCTCATAAAAACGGACATGGTGCATTCAACTATTGTTACACAGTGCCTCTACTTTTGAGTATTCCCTCTCTGACTATGTCTACGACGCAAAAAAGCGCATCGGGAGTAAAAGCTAGGCGTAGTAGTATTCGTGGTAGTAATATTTTCCTTTGGTATTTTCCTCTGTCGGTTTTATTGGTGGTTAAATTTGATGTAAGCTAGGGGTGATAAGGGAGAGATAAGGGGGAGTACAAGAAGAATCTCTTTTCCTTACATGGGCAAAGTTAAAAACTAAAAAAGACGAGAGAGAGAGAGAGAGAGAGAGAGAGAGAGAGAAGAAAAAAATATCTTTTCCTTCAGTGAGCTTCCCTCCTTTAAAAATTTAAAGGCTTTTACATTCAATAATTCCATGGACGACTCGTACCATTTTAGTTAGGGGGGAATCCATTCAGTGTACATATTTACCTATCTATTGCATGACATTTCATTGTCCTCTCATCTCTATCTCTATCTTTACACTGAGGACAAGTCTCCATTCTATTTGATTACATTGAGATCTCTCTCATTCCTTTGAATTGTCACAAATTCTTTCCCCACCCCCTCTCCGGCCTTTTCCTCTCAATATTATTATTACCATTCTCTCTCCTTATCCCTTATCTATATACTCGGCCGTCCCACAATTATTTTTTTGCAACTGTCAGCTAAAAATAAATGTTTTGAGTGCCAAAAAATTAAATGAGATTAAAATTTTGTCTTTCTGAACATGGCCAGAATTATTACAAATAATACATTGTACTTTATTTGTAATACTGTAGAAAATGATAACTTTTATGTGAACAGAATTAAAAAAGTGTAATTTGTCATTACTCAAGGATTTTAACTTTAACTGTAGTCTAGCCACTTGAGATTGATTTGTTTTGTGGGATTTAAAGTTAACAAGATGGTGTCCTTAGGATGGTTAGAATTTAATTTAATTTGGCAAGGCTGAGCTTTTGAGTAGAGAACTAAAAGTTAAAAGAAAGTGATGGGGGGGGGGGGGAGATTGGGATATTTGCATATTTGTCCTCACTATTTCCATCAATTGTCGCCTCACGTGCATTTTCTCTATCTCTCTCTTCTCTCCGTCATTCATTTTCATGTCCCAAAGCCATCATTTCACACCTGTCTTTGTGAGTGTGTGTATCTTTTCACGTAGGCTTTCATGTAGGGAGTCCTCCTTTCTCTTCCTTTAGATTTAAATTAACTCACAACCACAACACATTAGCCATTACATGACAAGTCTCTACATTTGAAATGGGAGGAGGAAGCTTTTTGTCATGGAAAACGAAAAAGGCTCAAAGTTACAAATCGTTGACTTGAGACTTTATGAAATTTTATTTTACAACGGAGTCCTCTCCTCCTCTCTTTTTTGGTTTTGACGGGAATGGCAGGGGCCATGAAAAAGGAAACTCATGAAAGCTCAAGACTTTGAGCTGGATGAAACTTTGTGTGTGTGTGTGGTGTATGACTGTGGAATATTATAGAGGCCGTGTGCGTGTTTGTAAAACTGTGTATAGAATATCACTGTTGAAGTAGTGGAGAGAGCATTGTGTGAGGGAATATTGAATATTGGACAAGGTTTCTCTCTCTTTTCCTTCCTTCCTTCTTTTTCTTCCCAACCAGACAAGATAAAGGATCTCGTACATAGAACGAGAGAGAGAGAGAGAGAGCAAGGCTAGTTAATCCTATAAAACCTCAGAGCGGAGAGGAAAGAAGCAAAACTTAAAATCCAATTTGGCACATGAACCACCACGCTAAAGAACCATGGCGTTTGGTATCGTATCGTAGTCATGGTAGCACGAAACACTTGCAATTTCATTTTCATTCTTATGTACATGCACGTCGGGGTGTGTGTTGTACATGTAGTTGTGTAGTGTGTAGTGTTTTATACATATATAAATAAAATATATAGTCTATCAATATTGTTTTCTACTCTCTGACTTTTACTCCAACTCGTTCCTTGCCAGTTGCCTCTCTCTCTCTTGTATTTCTCCATGGTAATTCTAATTAGCCTATTATTCTCCTTTGACTCTATATATATTACTTGCTAGCCTAATTAATTCCTCCTTGGGTAAAAAGTTTGTGCTATGCATGGAGTCATACACCAATAAACATTCTCTCTCCCATTGCATTGGACTGTACAGTTTGCAGTGTAGAGAGTGTACATATATTTATTTCTAAACACACACATGATTAATTTCATAGGATTATTGAGTCACTTCTAAGTACGGGAATGTGGAGAGAAGTGACTATTAGAGAGAATGTTATGATTTAATTTAAATCATGTTTCTTGTATTTATGTCACCAAAATTGAGCTAGAGTACACACACATGGCTTAGCCAAGTCTGTCTTGTGTTTGTTGTACTAAACAGAGAGAGAGAGACAAAAACTATTTTTAAAATTGAAAGATGGAAGAGGAGGAGGACGTGTGTCTCTGTATTCATGGGAATTAGGTATAATAATAAATGTACCATGTACATAACAAGTAGAGAAGAATGTAGAGCAAGGCATAATGATATAGGAGATAAATGAATATTATATAGGAGAGAGTACAACTGGAGGGAGAGAATATAATTGTAGGTAAGTTGGGTAGAGAGAGAGAGAATCAAGTTGCTCGTTAGTTGAGAGTTGAGCATATGGTGGCTGGGTGTCCTTTGTCATGTCATGATGTCCTTACTTACTTAGTCTCCCGATGAAAATATGAATTCTGACTGATGGGAATGGCGGGCTATGGGAAGCTGATTCATGCATAATTATACTTTCTCATGTCATCAGAGGAGCTTCACAGTCACAGTCACACTATGAAAAAGCGAAATGCGTATTCAGCCAATGTCGACGGCTGTCTCTCTTCTAGCTAGCTAGAGACTCTCTCTCTCTTCTTCCTCGTCCAAACCACCGGCAGAAAATCTCACAAAATACATTCCTCCATTCACAGCCTGTTTATATATTATGTCACACCATATATACAATACATATACACACACATTCATGGATTCTCAATCTACACACACACACAAGTTGTTCCAACTGAACTAGATTTTGAATTGAATGCTTCATACATTTCCATACAGTCACTCACTTGTTCTCTACACGAGCTACAAGAATTGCCCTCTCTCTCTCTCTCTTTGTGCGAATGGAATGGCACAGAGAGAAAACTCCTCGTTGTCGTCATCGGCTTTAGGAAAACCAAAAGGATGGCATAATTCGACAAGGAAAAGGGACGTACATGGCTATAGAGAAGAGAGAGAAGTGGAAGAGTGATGTAATGTAATGTCGCTCATGTAAATGACAGTTATATTGACACACATGTTTTATTTTACAAAGTCTTCTCCTTGTGTGTGTGTGTGTACTACATACTCCAATATTTTCTCTTCCATATTTTCCATTTACCTTACCCTTCTCTCTCTCTCTTTCTCTTTAGAAAAAAAGGGATGCATGTATTTTTTTAAAAATTTCTTTCTTTTCCTTCCATATCTTTAGGGCTGTAGAGATAAGAAAGCTCTTGTAATTTTTATACTGTTGGAATATGTACATTGTGGGAGAGAGAGAGTGTGTGTGTGTGCATTTTTGTAAACTTAAATTTAAATATAAAGCCATTGCACTCTCTCTCTCTCTGGCTTTTTTCCCCTGCCTATTGATTCCAATGGAAAAGAAGGGAGACAAGCTTGACATGGGTGTAAGTTGTTCCATTTGGATTTTTTTCTCTTTTGGTGTGTGTCGACGACTGGTCGACATACATACAAATATTGCACTTAGCCAACACGCAAGCAAATAAAATAACAGAGAAGAGGCGAGGATACTTTTCCATGTGTGAATGTAGACATGGACCTCTAACGTTCATGTTCGTGTTTGGTATGTTTCAAAAAAGACTGACAATGCTTTTCACTAACAGTTTTTACATGTCTATATCATATGTACATTTACCTGTAGAATATGGAGATGGAAAGTGTGAGAGTGAGACAAGTGTTAAAAAATTCTAACAAGTTTCCTTCCATTTTTACCCTCTTTCCCTTTTTTCTCTCCTTTTTCTCTGTACACAAATACTGAACTCAAGCCATCTCTTTATTATGGGCCATATTTTATTTGAATATTTTTTTAAAATTTTTGAAACTTTAAATTTATTTTGTCACCATCAGTCAAATATTTTTAATTTGATGGTGTTCTAGAGTATTAGTTACCTCATTTCATTTAATTCATTTTGTGTCATCTTGTTGTCTAATGGAGGAGATATTAATTTACAAGTAAATTTTGATGAGCTGATTATAATTAATTTGTACAATATGTCACACAAAGAAAAGTTTAATTAGAATTGGTGGGATTTCTAATGAAATGCTAGATTACTTTGTTCTTGTGTATTGTGTAATACACAGTGTGCTGTTTGTAGTTTTCTCAAATCTCAAATTATCTTTCAATTCCTTTGACTATTCTTTGAACTATCATGATGTAAGTATGTAGTGAACATAAGTAAATAGTAATTTACTGATAAAATAAATTAATGATGCAAAATTGAAAAACAGGTTCTTTGTAGTGTTGTGTTACATGCTGTGTGTGTTAAATTAGAATTAAAATTTTGTTGATTAATAAAAATCTTATATATTTATCAACTTGTTTCAAAAAAAATTTAAACTTGTGAACTTGCCAAAAATACATAGAGGGGAAAAAAAAGTTTGTGTGACTAGTTTTGACAAGGGATGATATAATAAAATATAAAATTAGCTAATTAATTTTAACATGATGATTAAATGATGGAGGAAAACTACCTACTTATAATTTTATTAGTATTTGAAAATATATAACATGTTCTCATTTCTTGTTAAAATCATACGATATTAGTTTTATTTCCTAAAAACCTCTTATGTATTTTCTCTTCAACTCACTTACTCTCAAAGAGAGAGAGAGAGAGAGAGAGAGAGAGAGTTTAAGGATGAAAACCAAATTGAAAAGTACTGGAGCGACTTGATCCAATAAAGAAATGTAATGGCAATGTATTTGCACACTTGCTCACTTTAACTCTGACACAGCTATGAAAAATAATGAAATCCATGTGAAACCAACGACGATATTAAACCATTTGATCATTTGATGTCTCACTGCTGCTCCGCATAGAAAAATCGATTTCTCCCATAATGTACAATATATTCTCAACCCTCAACATCAAGACAATTTTATATACATATTATTATAAAACTCTATATCTCAATTCTTCTCTCTCTCTCTCTCTCTCCAACTCTATTATGTATACAGGCTTCCAGCTATTTTTGGTATTACTCGAGTTGTCTATCTGTAATATCCCAAAAATTGTCTTGTGTGTATATCCAACTCTATACATGTACATATATACTCCACTCCAGAAAAGGAGAAACTGTAAGTGAGCTGAAATTTAGTCTTGAATTTTTGAAGGGAGCCAAAAAAAAATTTGTTGCCCACTCAACTAACTTTTTTTTGTTTTTGAACCCGACAAGTCTACAAGTACTTGGAGTCAAAGTCAAAAATAAAATATTATGTATACGAGGAACCATATGAGAGTTTTATTTTTTTATTTTTTTTTGAAACTATTTTTAAATTAAATCCAAGCAAATTACGCCATGCCCATGTATCCCCATATATATTATATATATGTATAGTGTAGAATTATATGAGAAGAGGGGCTAAAGAATTTTTGTGATTTTTGTTCTGTCCCTTCATTCACATGTACAGACATCAGACTGGCTTTCTCCACCTTCCCCTCCCCCTCCTTTGGACCTTTTACCTTGGGCTTGATGAAATTATTTTATCAAGAAAAGTAGGTTTTCAAGTCCTTAACCTTGTTACCTGCTCGAAATGTTACAAACTTGATTACTCCTGAGTAGAAATTCGATTTTCGTGAAAATTTGCGAAAAGTTTATTAAATTCTCAATCGTACTCTACGGTATGCTTATCTACTAGTAAAAAAAAAGATGAGAGAGAGAGAGTTAGAGTTAAAAGAGCACAAACCACATCATAGAAAACGATTAACCCATTCCCCCTTCTCTACTAATCTTTACTGCAAGCTGGGGTTCCTTCTCCTCCCGAACGTCCGTGTGTGGGGCTGTATACTTATTTGTTTATTTTTGGGGGGAAGATTATTAGGATTAAAAATATTTCCAGGACAAGGTGGAGATGAAGAAGAGAAAGTAGACACGTGGAGTTGGAGAAAGAAGAAGAGTTTTTTTGCAATAAGATAGAAAATGAAATGCTGAATCTCTTCAAGTGATTCCCAAGATCTTCCCGTGTAGAAAATTAGATTGTGATTCAACATCACGGCAATTTCCGTTCATGAACTCTTCAAGATTCTCCAAAGAGGAAGAAAACGAAATAAAGAAAATTTACCAACCTTTTTTTTTCTTCTTCTTCTCTTGACTTATTCTTTACTTGGCTCTTAAAGTCTTGAAATTCCAGCTCTCTCTCTCTCTCTATTTCCAGCTCTTCTTTTTTTAGAATCAAATATAAAGTTTCAACAAGGAAGATAAAAATTTAGTTGAATTTATTATTTTATTTACATGACTACTCCATATCAATACTAAGTCATATGTGAAATTACATATTACACATAATGTACAAAAAAAGAAAGTTTCTCCTACTTTCACTTTCTTCAATATAAAATGGCTTATTTGTCAATTTAAAAAAGATTTTGAAATAAAATATAAAAATTTATTCATTTCCTTTCTCCAACAAATTTTTTTATACAACTTTTTTTTCCTCTTTCTCTTGCTACTTTACTTTAAATAAGTGGCGTCCAATTTGAACAACTCAAGGGCTAGAGTTTGACCATTATATTTAATATATTTTACAATTTTGTGACATATTTCAGTTTCCTTCTTCTTGAGAGAGAGAGAGACTTTCTCTCAAGACTTTCTCCAAGATATATTTTTTCTTTTGCTTCTCATATAAAACTTTCCAAGGAAACAAGATTTAGTAAGGTTGGGGAAGTTGTACATCATCATTCAGCCATCTTTTTTTTTGTTTCAAAATTATTGTAATAAAAAGGTGAACGGAAAAAGTCTAAAAAGCAAACCCCTTGGTTTGAGTCTAAATGGATCGTAGTTTTATGAAAGCTGGAGAAAGCAAAAAAAAAGAAAGAGAGAAAAGGCGTATAAGTCATATCCAGAGGGCCATATCAGTTCAATTTCCGTTCTTTCAGTGTCCACTACGAACTCTGACATGGCATGCCATATGCCTTGATCAGTCACAAGTTGATTGTAGCTGTATTACATATATAATAATAGAAGTTATATAATATGATAGACTTGTTTTTTTTCTCTCTCTCTCTCTTCAAAGATTGTACATGCATTACATTGGCATTGGAATGGAAAAGGAAAGAAGTGGTCGTCATGGTCAAAGTGATTTTTTTCTCTCTTCTTCTTCTTCTTCGCATTAAGATTGGTGGTGGACAAGTACAAGCTTTAATACTCAATTCCCCCACAAGGAGAAAAAAAGGAGGAGAAGAGAGAGAGAGAGGAAGATGGGATGAGAGGGGAAACTGAGGACGAAAGTACCATTTGGAGTTGGTATTCTTATTGTGAGACTATGTACAATATAGAATTTTGAGTTGAGTAGTAGAACATGTAGGGCTATAGCCCGTCAAGAGCAGTTTAACGTCAACCCGAAATGGAGCGTGTATTTCATTTCATTTCATTCCATTTCATTTTTTTTCAATCACCCCTCAGGCCAACCTCCGGCTCTCTCCAACATTTGTGCACTTAGACCGAAACAAAAATTTTCAGCTTTCAGCCTTCCCCATTAAGCTTACACGTTTGATGACAGTGTCAGGGTTGAGCTGGAGGTGGGTTTGGGTATCTGTGTGTGTCATATGTAATGTGATGCAATAGGATGTAAGTGGATCTCACAATGTGGAAAAATGGTGGAGGAGTATTGGAGTACCCAGTATGGGTTGGTGCGAAAGTCAAGAACAAGAGAGGAAAGGAGTAGCTCCCAAGCCGACGCCGTTGAGAAGTTGAGTCCATTTCTTTGCGAAAATAGGCTGATGGCTTGATGGCTCATGTTTTTTAGGAGAGAATGACCCTTTTTACTTTGACAACTCCAGGCTATGTCTCTCTCTCTCTCTCCCTGTCGAAGGAAAAAGGACTGAAGAGTCATGGAAATGGATGAAAGAAAGAGATGGAAGAGACGGAGAAAAAAGGGAGAAAAAAAGATGGAGAATAAAGTAAAATGCAATAGAATCCGGATCGTCTATCTAGACGATCCGAATTCTGGTAACCTTCTAAAGGTTGGGCGCCAAGGGACATTTGTTCGTAAAAAATAAACAAGGGGAATGCTAAGTGAGTAAGTGTAATGCAATGTTGTGGATGGAGGATAGTCCTGTTGCCCACAATCCTTTTTTTCTGGTCATCTATGGACTCCACATCCCACTCTCATATTCCCTTTTCTCCAATTCCCTTTAGCAAAAAAAAACCACTCACATATGTAGTTTAACTACAAGACAAAAAAAACAGGGAAAGTCATAATGACAATCATAATGGTTTTTGACAGTGTAACAATTTCTCAATTGTTAGAATTTCCTATTCAGTTTTAAAAGGGAAAAGTGAAACAAGAAATAAAATAAGAAAGTCAAATTTTCTTCATCTTCCCATCTTCAACACGAAGAAGAAATTCAAGACAAAGTGGGAGAGAAAGGAAGAGGGGAAAGCCTGCCTGACCTCAAACTTTAGGATGGGCTAGTGCTATATCAAGGGAGCGGCTCTGGTTGTCTTGTCTTCCACTTGACATCTACGAAATGAAGTATAGGAGAGGAGTTGCCCTTTCTCTTTGAGCCTATTTATGGGGGCAGCTTTCTCTTTGGTCCATACGTACCTAACAACCAACTCTGGTCATCTCATCTTACGCGCTATCCCACTTCTTTTGTTCTTATACTATTTCTCTTCTTCTTTGTCTTCTCCTCTTCTCTCTCTCTCTCTCTATAACTCGTCCACTTCTTTCCCATGCTATTCATAAGAAACAAACTTTTCTCGGCCAACTTGTAAGGTAAACTTTAATGGGCTACTTGTGGTTCCTTTTTATCCCTTGTCAGCATTTTCTCTCTCTCTCTCTTTCCCCTTATCACATGTCAACAGTAGAGAGAGAGAATGGGAGGAGAGGTTCAGTTTCAAATAAATTCTGAAGGCTAATTGTACAGTCGGAGGTCCATACACAATAAATTCCCTTTCCCCAAAAAAACACACAAGTTGAAAGGTTCAAAGTAAAATTAAATAAAAAAAAGGTGAAAAGTTGAAAAAGAAAGTAGACAAAAAAATACATATGTATATAATTTCTTTTTTTTCAATTTTTCATTTCAAGTGAAAATGTTCTTTCTCCTTCTTTTTTATCTCCTACTTTCTCTTGACAATTTGAAACTTTTGGGAGAAGAAACTATTTTTTTACAGTAGTCATTGTGTTGTTTTATGTGGAAAATTTTTGCCCAAAAAAAGAAAATAACTGTAGTCACAACAAAAAATGAGAAAAAAGTATTGGACTTTCTCTTCTAAATGGAAGAATTAGAAATGGACATAAAGGTAGAGAGAGAGAGGTGAAAGTAAATGGTGGAGGGGAGACTGAGGTATGTGACTAGGGAAATCCTTGCTCGTTGAATTTTAATCAATGTTTAACCGTCACATCAACACCCATCAGCAAGTAGTGAACATTACACACATTGACTAGCTTGGCTCGTTTTTTTTGAGGGGGAGACTCGAAATATGAAAGATTGTAAAGAAGAATTCTAATATGCCAAGACGTTGAGGATGGGAAATGAAGAAAACTGGAAACATTAGTCTGGGGGCGCGTGAACTTCTTTTTTTGTCTCTCTCGAAATTCCCGAGATTTTAATAAAGAACCTCAATCTCCGCATCCAACTTAAACCCTCCATGTATTTCATACAGACCCCTACCCACTTTCACTTGCCGGTCTATATCGTACTTACAACGTCAACGACATCATGGCATACAAATTCACACTTACATTTCCATCCATACCTTCACTTTCACTTTCTTCTTCTTCCTCTTCTCTCTCTCTCTCTCTCTCTCTTCTTTTCCATCTCTACAGGATAGCCAAAAAGAGTAAAAGTAGAATGAGAATTTTCTTTTTTTAGAAAACTTTCACCATCCTCCCTTTTCTCTTTTTCATTTATACTAAATAATTCATGTCAAATTCTTTTATTAGACTCACTCCTCCACCACAACCAAAATTACCATCTCGATTAGGCTCAACTTTCACCACCATCAAGTCTTACGTATCGTGCGTATGCTCTGCTATACAATACAATAAATGAAAATATCATGGTCCAATCATTTTTTTTAAATATTACTTTACTTTACTTAATAAATTGTAACAATAAATTATTTTAATAAAGTTGTATTATTTCTATTAAAAAGTAATTATTTTTCTTTTTTAACTATAAATTTGTAAAATTAAATTAAATTAATAAAAATTTCTGTCGCATCAACCAAAATGGAGTCGCTGCGAATAGAAAGTCTGCAGAGTCTATGTATTTGGTGGATACGTAGAGATACAACAAAGAGAAAAAAAAGAGAAAAATGGAGGGCATAATGTACACAGATATACATAATGGATAGAGAGAAAGAATAAAAAATTCTGGATTCTACATGAAGACGACACACTCTTATATGCAACAAAGAGAAAGGGAGGGAGAGAGTAGGCAGACAGACAGTTGGAGAGGTTAAAGAGAAAGACGAAGAGAAAAAAAGGCTTGATATAAACACACAAGGAGAAATCAATATATAAATATGTACATGGTACAGGGGACTTGTACAGAAGGAGCACAGGAGGGGGTATAGAGTTTTTTTTGTATAGGAAAGCGTATTTTTGTGATTTGCCTTTTTTTCTCATTGCTACACATTTCCCTAGTAGTGTGTGAATAATGGCATGGCTCAAGCAGGACGAACGACGACTGTTGCTTTCTCTTTCCTTCCCTTCCTCATTCTCTCCTCTCCTTTCTTCTTTCCTGCACAACTCATAGCCCCCGCCATGTACATATAACGAGGGGTAAAGGAGTCATTGTAACTATTTATATTGTACATATCAACGCTTTGCAATTATACATGTGTTTTACATAAATAATATATATCCTTGGATATATACGGGCAGTACACTGTGCGTAAATACGCTCCGACTACTCGTACGCACTTGCATGAATGAACGATGGGAAGTCTTTGTGTGTAGTTGTATATATACGCTTGAATGTATAGTAATAGTAATGCCAACTCACTAGTAAAAAAAGGAGTCCAGCTCCAACTCCCTTTTTCCCTTCATTCTCTTTCTCTTCTTGTGCATACAGAACACACTAGCTCACTACTTTTACAACATGGGAAGAAGCGCCCAGGACTTTCTTTACTTTTTCTTTTTTCCATTTCTTCTCTACACTTTTTTTGAGACTCTTTTGTGTGTGTATAGGGAGTTGGAAACTGGAGCTAATAGTATTGTAACTTTAACTTGGTATGTTCTTTAGGCACACACACACACAAGAACATATGCATGGAAGCTCCATTTCTATTTCTTCAACAAGTTTAATTGAATTCATTGTATTTCTATCGATTTACAATCATCGTCTCTCTCTCTCTCCTTCAAAAATAGTCTGAGCCTTTTCATTTCTTATTTCTTTAACAAAAAACTTGACTAGGCAACGAGTTGTGACAAACTTGATACATCTGGAGGTGGAGTAGAAGAAAGTGGGGAAAGTGTATTAAAAACTCATAGCCTTGTGTATTTATTCAAGTGTTTTCTCTTTTTTACTTTCTTCCTCATTAAGGTTTTACCTCTCCCTCTCTTTCTCTCTCTCTCATGTCTATGAATTTTTGAATGTGGGTTAAAATCCACACATGTGCCAATATGAATTGAACAAGATGCTTTCCAATTTTAGTTTTCTCCACTCAATTTGGGTCGTCATGGATCTAATAGTCGATGAGAAGAAGAGAAGGAGGAGGAAGATGGGGAAGGAGAAAGTGGAAAAGGGGAAATGGAATGGTACATGTAGAGAGATATATATAATATTGTATTGTACAAAACTATAGAAAATCTCTTGGTAGTCTACGTCTACAGTCCGAAATTCAGTTCTAAATGAGCTAATAATTTCCTGTAGCCAGGAAAAGGAGGGAGAAGAGTACAAGTGGAAGACGCAGAGAGAGAGAGAGAGAGAGAGAGAGAGTTGAATCAAGAATCAAATCAAGGGTACGTTTCCACTCGCGAATTTTCAAATTGAAATGAAATTAGATTATATTGATGGTCATTTGGTTGCTCACCCACTCAACGAGCCAAAGAACAGACGCGAAAATCACAGAGTCTCTTTCTCTATGGATTTACACGAGAGAGAGAGAGAGAAAGCTTACATCCATGAGTATTACTAGAAAGGAGCACAAGTTAGTAGCAACACTGATTTCTCTATGGGCTGACGTTGATTAGATTGAAAACCAGGACCAGATTCAAAATGTAATCATGCAGACTTCCCTAAACCTCAAATACCAAATACACTCTCCACTTGTGACTTGTGTGTCAGCTCTTTCATTTTACTTTCTCTCTCTCTTTCTCTCTATTTTATCCACTCCTCCCATGTACATGTTTCTGCTCCCATCAGACAAGATTCACATCCACTCCACATTACTCTTACAGCACCTCTTTTTATGTACGAGTACATGCATCGAGTAGTCAAAATTTCTCAAACTCTCCCTCATTAAATAATTCTCCACACTCACACATGGAGAGTCAAATAGAAGAGAATTTTGTAGCCCTCTCAAATTTTGGCAGTTGTACCATTTCTACATGTTACACATGTTTCCATTTTATAAAAGAGTTTTTTTTGAGAAAAAACAATTTCTAAAAATTTAATTTACCATAATCAAAAACTCTTTTTACTATTCTTTTCAATTCAGTTTGGAAAATAAAAGAAAGAGGAAAAACTACTCAATTATTTTTAAATTTTATATTTTGAGCTCTAAAAAAACAAGAAAATTAAATTCTACAGCTCTCTCTCTCGGACTTTTTATTTTACAGTTTTTCATTGAATTGGTATTTGATGCATCTTTCTTTTTACCACTTTCCCCTTGTCTGAACTTTTTTCGCTCTATTCCCTTCTCAATTAAAAAATATTTTGGGGGACTAGGGACTAGAGATACGAGTGTATGGTATATCAAATATTGGGAACAAAAATATAAAAAAAGAGTGAAGAACATTTTTTGTGTGTTTTTATTCTATAAAATGTGATTTGAGAAAAATAACATAAAATTTTTTATAAAAGAATTTTCTATTTGTATAATAAATACTTGTATGTATAAAATTCTCTTGAAAATTTAACTTTACAAAAAAAGGCCTTCAAAGACAGAGAGGAAATGAAGAGAGAGAGAGAATGTAATGAAAAGTGGTGACAAGCAAATGTAGAAAAGAAAGCTTCATGTTAAAGCGGCTCCTGTCAGTTTTTGTGTAAACAAATAAATAGGAAATACACATCCACATATATACATTCCCTCATAACAAGCCCAGCAAAAAAAATACATAAAAGGGGGAAGGGAGAGAAAGTAAGACGAAGTACGTGTAAGAGACTAGAAAATACAAAATAGTTTCTCTCTCTCTCTCTAATATCATATCATTCTGCCATTAAAAAAAATGAATAAAAATGAAAGAAGACGAAACGGGGAAAACCTTTTAGTGTTTGAAATTAAAAGGGAATTCATATCTTGACTTTGATTTTATTTTTTCAAATGAACACACGCCATGTTACAATTTCCCTTGTACGAGTACACATACAGTCGACTCTGTTTTTTTTAAAAGAGAGAGAGAGAGAGAGAAGGGACCCTGTCAAAGAATCTTTTCTTTTTTTGTGTATTCTATATTTTCTATAATATTATTTGGTCTTGTATATTATAACTTGATAGAGTGACAATCTTATTTTCATTTTGTCTCGACTCGTTTACCTCCCATTTTTTTAACTCTTTGCATGTATCTGTCTACATTTTATGTAACATGTACTACTCCAAAGGTACATGTATACTACATAGAGAGAGAGAGGTTTGGTGGAAATGGGAATGGAAATGAGAGAGAGAGAGAGAGAGAGAGAGAGAGAGAGGAAAAAGTAATTCTCACATCGTCGCAGAGTGTATATAACTTGGATAATAAGAAAAAGAGGGAGAGAGAGAGCGCGCAGATTGAAAGC
This sequence comes from Arrhopalites spinosus, assembly GCA_034700945.1. NCBI lineage: Eukaryota > Metazoa > Arthropoda > Collembola > Symphypleona > Arrhopalitidae > Arrhopalites > Arrhopalites spinosus. Next base: position 98,438 of record JAQIVZ010000083.1, read on the forward strand.
ATTTTCATTGATTGAAAGAGGGTGGAAAAATTGAATAGCTTAATGACGTAATAAAACGATTTTCAATTCATACTCTATAACACACAAATATAAATATATACAATTATATGTATTTACATTTACACACTCTTCATTCTCCACTTGATATGAGGACTGAGGACGAGGGACACGAGAATTGAGTGAGGAGTAGGGTACCCCACCAAAAAAAAGTCCACAGCTTCATTTTCCTCAAACTAACTTTTCCGCTTTCAAAAAGTTTGTCATATATTTCCCATTTCCGAAAGAAAATGAAGCAACTTGATAGTAAAATATCGAATCATGGAGAGAAGCACCCCCTCGTTCCTCTTCATCTTCTTTTTTTCCCTCTTCAACTTTCATTTTCTACTCAACTCTTAAAATTACTCTCTCCCTGTGTGTGTGTGTGGACTGTGGATGTGAATGTGTGGGCAAAAAACCACCGATTACGCTTCATCACATTCCCCTCATCATTTTAGCTCAGTTTACTAATGACTAATGATTCTACCATGTATCATGTAGAGTTGTAAATTTTGAGTTTAAAAAAAAGCTAATGTTTTTTAATTTTATTGTCGAGATAGGCAGCTCAAGGTAATTTGTAATTTTAGAGTCTTTTTTTTAACTTATAGCGTCATCAAAAAAAAAATTTCTCTCTCTCTCTTGGTCTTTTAATTTCAATGAAAAATTTGCAAGAGAGAGATTATGTATAGATGGCTTATTTTTTTATTTGGTGGGAGAAGAAGAAGAGAAAATGGTAGAATGAATTTGAAAAAAAAAGTTAATTGTAAAATAGTTCAACTTTAGAGTTATTCATGCTGTGAAAAAAAAAACGTGTGAATGTAAAATTTTTTTTTGACTTGGAATTTTTAAGGGTGCATTATTTTTCAACCAAAAAAAAGTGAATAAAAGCATTTGACATTCTCTCTCTCTCATTTGGCTTTCTCCTCGTAAACTCTATAAAATAAGGGAAAATGGGCTGAAGTTTGAGGATAAGATTGGGAGTTGTAATGAAAATAAAAAAAAAGAAATTGAGGATCTTGAGAATTTCTTTTGAATGACGAATTGACGAGGACTCAATGGTGGATTGTGATAGGGAAAATATCTACAAAGAATCCAATTTTCCACGCCAGCCATTTTTCCCCATTGGAAATCGACTTGGAATTAAGAATGAAGAGTGAATTGAATTGGCATTTGCATTGAGGCTGGGAGAGTTTTTTTTTGGAAATCCAAATCGGAATCACATAATAGTTTATACATGTCGAGGTATACACACACACATAACATGTACACACACATATATAAAAAAACTTTTATAAAGATGTTCATGTGTTCGTGTTTGGATATGAAGGTGAAATGTATATTTTTTTGGGAGGGGGGTTTGAAAAAATAAATTGTGAAATAAATTGCACACACACAGATTGAAATAAATTCCGTTTGATTTTGCAAGTAAAATTGTGTTGGCTGAGAGAATTTTCCAAAATAAATTTTACATAAATGTTCAGCCTTTTCCCTGTCTCTTTTCTCCCTCTACTTTCACTCTGTCTCTCTCTCTCTCATGACTGAGGTTAGTCTCGTAGACTAGGGGAGAGAGTGGAGGATGTGACATACCTAGAGTTCACGTCAAAGTGGGACAAAGTAATGGTAGTCATGACAACGGCAGTGCCGAGACTGCCGATAATGCGGATGGTTGAGCTTTATTCAAAGAATTTCCAAGTGGCTATTGTATTACATTTTCAATAGTCAGAGAAAGTAAAAGGACGACCTTATACACGCCTATCTTCCCTTCTCTTCCATTAACATGGCATTGGCATTGGCATGGCATTTGAATCGGATATTTGGATATTCTCGTTCCATTTCCATTCCCATTCAACCAAGCACCAATCGCATCTTTCTCAATCCATACAGAAAATGCATTGTCAGCTTAGCTTTCAGAGTTTTGGAGATGAGAAGGTGGAGGTGGAACACACACAACTCTTGCTTGTTGCTAAGGCATCCCATTCTTTACTTGTTCCCTTTTTTTCTCCCTTTTTATATATAAAAAATACACACATTTTTTTTGATACTCGCTTCACTCTCCATCTACTTTTCTTTGCTCCGATGGACTTTGCAAGGTAGAGAGAGAGGACCAACCCTGTGAAGATGGCAAGATGGAATCAAATGCCAATGCATCGTCATATCCTTCTATTTTCTATTTTCTATTTTCTATTCATATCAACAGGATAAAAAGAACAGGGGGACACAGACACACACAGAGGAAAAAAGAGAGCATGAAAGAGCATTACGTACTTTCTCCATGTATATATGTATAAAAGGAAATAAGCCTGATTTTAGGATCAGTTAAAAATTTCAGAGAACTCATAGGCATGAAGAGTACAAGAGTCAAATAAAAGGAGAGGCTTTTGATAATTGAGATTTTATTTTGAATTTAATATAATCATTCAAATTTTATATTTATACACTACTTGATGTATTTATTGTTTGACCAATGAAAATATTACTGATATAACTATATAGACATTATCCCCTCACCGTCCATATTTTATATTTTTTCTCGCTTCCATTTTCCACTTGACTTTGAGGCTTGAGCTTTCTACATGTAAAAAATACAAGAGAGAGAGTTGGGGATAGTTGTGTTTTTCAAGTGAAATTTTGTGGACCACAGACAAATACACATGTATCATATAAAATAAGATAATGGAATTATGAAGCTTGAAATTTGGATGACTATGGACATAATACATGGCATGAAAAACTTGTAAATGGTTTATGGATAAACTAACAATGTTGGAAAATAACACACACACACACAAATGAAAAAGCTTTTTCATTTGCAACTCTACTCTTTCTCTCTCTCTTTATTTCAACTAAAAACTTGACTTATTAATGTATATCTCTGTTAAAATGTTATATAGTTTGAGGCATCATGTAAATATTCACTTGAAAATTTTCAAACTAGGACTAAAATGTTCCCTCAAGCATCCTCCCTAAAATTTGATATTTACAACAGAGAGACAGAGAGAGAGAGAGTGGCCTTGACGAATTGTACAAGTAGCCAAGTCTAGAGAGAGAGAGAGGAAAGTAGGCGCTCATGATGAGTTTGAAATAAAATGGAGGCTCTTGTAACTTCCATAGTAATTCTAGTTTCTAGTTTCTAGTGGAGAGGAGGGAGACAGTGGAGATGGAGGAGTGAGTTGAGAGAGAGAGAGAGAGAGAGAGAAAAAAAACAAAAAACAAAAAACGGATTTTGTGTGGAAAAGAGATTGTCTACATGAATCATGTAGCCACCATAATAGCCTAGATTTAATTTTGGCATCTTCAAAGTGATTTGTTTCCACAACCACTTCTTCTTCTTCTTTTCTCCTCCTTCCATTTTACCATTTGTAAAATGGGCTTCTCTCTCTCTCCCTTCCATCCACATTTATCTACTTTTTAATTGTGCTCTTACTTTAGTCCAAGTCTTTCCATCATCATTACAATTCCATCATATTATTCACATGTCTCTCTATCAACAAGCCCCTCTTTCAACAACCACTCTGACTCTCCATCTACTCCATGTGTAGTAATTAACATCCAAGAATATCTTTTTTGGGACTCCTTTCTACACTACATGTACATACATACATGTATATATGCATGGACTCAATCTATTTGGTTGGGCTATTTCTCTTTCATTTGTACAGTGAAAATTCCTTTTGCATGTACCAAAGATAAAATAATACAGAATAAAATGTGGGGCTCCCATAAATTTTTTTGTCGTCATTCCTCTTTTTCTCTCACTCCCAGCCATTAAATTAGCCTTTAGAAAATCCTCTATAGTATATTAGTCGAGTGTCGTAAATTGAATTGAAGGGGGATTTAAATTTAGACGGAAATAGTGTTAAGTAAAATTTAGAATCTCAAAAAAATAAATAAATTCCACAACATTTTATTTATGAGCGTGCGTCAATACACAGTTTGAGGATTTTATTTGTGAAAAAAAAATATATTGGAGGGGGGTCTTCTCTCTATCTGTAAAATGTGAGATATTTGAAAAATGTACATTTTTTTCTTTTTCTATTCTATATATAATATTGGTTATATATTATGTTAAATTTAACTAAGACCATAGTCAACATACCGGTAGAATATTTTTGCTAGTTTACTCTGCCTACATTTTAACCCTTTTTCAAGCTCTTTATATGGATATATAACTAGAGAGAGAGAGAGAGAGAGAAGGGAAATGTTGTGTGATGTATGTTGAAAGTGTAAGTAGACGAACGTGGGAGTCTTGTTGAGCAATGCATTGGGAAGGATGGGAGACATTATAAAATTTCAATTGAGAATGGCGGGAAAAGTGGTTGTATAATAAATGTTCCCGCATGTTCTAATATTATGATTGAGAGAGGGGAAAAGAGGGGGGTGAGGGGTACGCATGAATTGATAGACACATAGGAATAACATCAAGTTTTTAAAATAGAAAGAGAAGAGGCAAGGAATGTGTTTGCATATGAGATGTGATGAGAGGGCCTCCTTGGGAGGGCAAGCTTCTCCCTATGCAAATGGAGAATGAATTTTTTGGGTATATTGAGAAGAGGAGGGGGGATATAAATATATATCCTTGATATTATGGACAGATGCAAAAAGTCGACTAACTCAATGAAGAAGACTCAATCGCGTCTACAGAGCATTGTGTCAATATTTGGGCAGACAGGCAAAGAGCAAATACCAATGTTCAGCTCCAACTCCATCAAAGTTTCTCTCTCTCTCTCTCTCTCTCTCTCTCTCTTTCTGTGCTCCCCTTCACTCAACCTTGTAGAGCAGATTCAGCACTCTAGTCACTCCATGGCCCGGCCTGGATGTGCTGTGTGTGTAAGCATTAACCTTTCCGAAATTTTCCTATTATACATAACATAATAGAAAACGGAGAAACAGAGCCAAATTTTACGACTAACCCAGCTAGCCCATTATTGCTCTCTCTCTCTCTCTCTCTCTCTCTCTCTTGCCTTTGCAAACTCAACTTGTGCTTAGAAAGAGAGAGTAGTTTGTACTTTACTACGTCATCATCATCCAAAAAACCTCCTTCAGCTTTAACCGTTCTACCTTGTTGAGGTTTCCTCTCCATTTCTCTCTGTATAGCCTCCAACCCAAAACTCTCTCTCTCTCTCTCTCTTCTCTCTCATACTTTGTTTAGAAAACCAACGAATTTCCTTTTAGTTTTATGCTCAAGAAATATTTTACTAATGTATCACATAAAATTTAATTTTATTCACAATACACATCAACCAACCAACACTTGCCATTTTAACAAAAACCCAAGCCTCATGCAACATCCATAAACTTTATCCTCTCTCTTTCTTTTTAACGTATCCATTCTATTATATCATCACAGTCATTTTTGAGATAGTTTCTCAATTCAATTATATTGCTTTTTCACTTCTTCCTCATTCTTCTTCTTCTCCTACTATGGATAGCAAGAAAGTCATATTGTGGAGGGGCTTGTGTACAAAATACAAACAATGGCCTCAACTAAAAGTTTGTCTCCTTTTTTTTCTCTCTAGACTCATACAAATTTCAAAGAATTGGGCCTCACCAAATATTTTCTATTAGTATTATTGCATCCCAACAAAAAAAATATGGTCAATAGAAAAAAAAAACTAAAAGCATTTAATTGATCAAATAATTTTTATGACCAAGACTAAAACCACTAGTCCATATTCTTCCTAGAATAAATTTGTCAATCCTAAATACACACACACTGTACAGTACAAACTATGTAAAAAAAACATTTGAATTTAGAAAAAAAATTACATAGAACCCATAACCAATTTCTATGAAATGACACCACCTGGAATATTACGCAAGTCAGCTCAAACTTTAATGAAGCATATGGAGCTGACTCTCCTTTTTTTGCAATTTTTTCTTAACTTTTATAGGCCCTCACTATAGAAAAAAAGAAAAGGGAGAAATGATATGGATTCAAGTAGAGAGAGAAAGAGAGAGAGAGAGGCTGATGGAAAAAAAGTAGAGAAAAGATGGCATAATAGTTTGAGGTTTATTGTGTGCCTTCCACATAATATACCCTATGACTGTCTCAGTAGAGAGAGAGAGAATAGAGTTCATGATTGTTGGTAAATGGAAGGCAAATAAGAGTAAGAGTCCTGAATAGACGTTAGTTTTTCTGATTCTAATGACACAATTAGGCGGAAGGTAATGGTATATGAGGGCAAATAGTCCAGAAGTGAATGGTTATGCAGCTCCCTGTCTTTCCCCATGTCCATAATGTGTAGTACACATATACATGTATACTTTATATTCTTCTGTCTATTTATATAATCAACCTTCTATACAGACAATCATCCCCATGACAAAGACATGGCTAGTTTTCCCAGACAAAAGAGGATGGTGCATCACATTTTACAGATATAATCAAATTCACATTCGTTCTCATCTCGTATATAAAGAGAGAGAGAGAGGGCAAGGTGGACGACACCGTTTTACTTATGTGGTGAGGAGATGAGAGAGAGAGAGAGAGAGAGAGAGAAACTAAAGGGGAATGAAATAAAGTAAAGTTCACCTCCTGGAGCTTCCTTTTCTCTAGACTAAGTGTGCAAGACCATTCAATGCTCCAGCTCCATGTGATTATTATGACTGTGTGTAAGAGAGAGAGAGAGAGAGAGAGAGAGAGGAGGGGACCATAGAAACAGAGTGGGGAGAAGATAGAGCACTTTGCTAGTCACAGTGAAAGTCAACGAGTTTCATAAACTTTCTTCTTCTCTTTACAGTCACTGCATAGACAGTAAATAGTACAGCATCATTCTCTCTCTTTTCTTCCTCTTCAGAGAGAGAGAGAAAGAGAGAGAGAGAGAGAGTTGGAGTTGGAGAGGAATCGTCATGGGAAATAAATACCAAGTCCAAGACGAAGACCAACTCTTGTTGTATGTATAGTTTTTTTTATATGGTATATTTACATATAGACACATACATTATAGTCTATAAAAGAGAGAGAGAGAGAAAGGAGAAAGAGAAGAAAGTTGAAAACTTTTTGAATCTTTTACTCAACAATCCCAACCATCATTAACTTTACCATTAAAGCCACAGCCATCTCCAATGGTTATGCTTACCTTTTAAGCTAATCGCCAAGTTCTTCTCTCTCTCTGTTTGGACTGTCTAAATAGAAATTACAATGTAAAACCATTTGTTTTAAATACTTTTTAAACTACCTTAATTTCAATAAAGACTTGTTTTTCCTTCCCTTCCATCTCATTTCCCCATTGTCTTTACTTTCACTCACTCTCTCTCTTTATTCTTTTAACAAGGAGAAAGAGAAATGGAATTGAATTTTATACAGGAAAATTTCACAATGTTACAATCTAAATCATAACAATGAAAAAAGTTTGTCATATTTTCAACTCTTTTGTTATTTTCATCAAATCAAGACAATGTACAATGCACATGTTCAAGTTATAGACTATTTAATCACAATTGTTTTTTACTATTGTACACATTGACCTCAACAATTTTAATATTAATTTTCTCTTTCTATTTTGCCACAAAGTACAAATGTACAAGTTGAATATTATTACAATAGTTGTTAAATTACATGTGGGCGGTTTTTTTGAAACTAATCGTAAGAGTAAGAGACATTTTAGGGAAAAAAGAGTGCAGTAAGGAAGAGAGAGACATGATATTAATGACTCACATTGAGAGATGAGTTGAGAGATGTTTTTTAGGGGTATGGCTTTTTACAAAGAGAGAGAGAGAGGGAGACCAATGTTTGGACTGTTTCCAGAACTCGGTGGATAATGGATGAAAAGAACAATAAAAATTGTGTATAAAAATATAATATTATTCGTGTTTTGGGTATCATGTCAGCTACGTTTATGAATTATCGTAAGTAGAAAATGGCAAATTTACGGGAGGCTGCTGTGTGTGGATCTACATGGAGAGTAGGGATTATATAATGATTGTAGGTATAAATAAAAATACTTTGGTGGTTTTTCTATCCCCCCCATACTAGTTTTACATGTACAAAATGTACAAAAAAAATATTCTAGCCCTTTTTCTCTCTCTTGTTTCCTATTCTCTTCGTTGCCACCATCATGTTGACTCTGACTCTCTCTCTCTCTGTCTGTGAAGAGAGTCTCATCGTAAAGGATTCTTTTTGTCGCATTGCTTTCGCACCATTTCCACCCGCGGAAAATCTATCCTCCCTTTTTCCAAAACCCTAGCCCCTTAAAAATATGAACATTCCATGGAAATTATACTCTCCATCCATCTCAACTTTTCCATAACCCAACATGACTACAAGTCTACAACTACAGCTACAACAGCAGCGTACAGATACACGGGATGGAATCTGTAGTGTATGCAAAAATACAAGAAAAATTCTGACAAACAAATTCAGAAGCTTTTTTTCCTCTTCTTCTTTTGGATATTTCTAGTTGAAAATAAAATGGAGAAGAAAAATGAAATAGGACACATGACAAAAAAAAAGTAAAAGAGCTTCAAGGGGAAAAAAGGAAAGAGAAAAGTCGTCTCTTTTACTGTAACTAAACATGAGAACATCCAGAGGCTACGTTGGTTTTGGGTTTTAAGAGGAAGAGGACGAGGAGGATGAGAGAGAGAGAAAAACGGGGACGACATTCAGACTGCTTTTGCAAAGCAGCAAATTGTCCGAAAAAATGACACCAGATATCCTTCTTCTTCCTACAAGTTTTTTTTTAACATCCCCCGCTTTCTACATATATATCAGGCAGGATAACACACACTTGGGGCAGGGGCAAAGGGAAAGGCACAAGGTATAGATAAAAAAGCCTAGAGCTTTGTACAATAAATACGTACAACTCTAATGTAAGAGTATCAACCCTACAACAAGTCAGCTAAAGCTTTTATTCATCTCACACCAATTTTTTATCCATTGTAGAATATCCCCTACTTTCTTCCCTTTCTCTCTCTCTCTCTCTCTCTCTCTTTTTGGGTTCTTCAAGTCAATTCTCTCAAGGTTTTTTTGCTCCCTTTTTTCCCCTTCTCCTTTTTCCCACTAATGGCAAAATTAAAGACTAGCATTTTGCCTAGAATCCCAATTACATTATTGTCATCATCATTGGAGAGAAACATTAAGTTTAATATTTTTTTTGGTATTTTTTATTGACTCTTAAAATTGTCCCATTTCCTAATATTTACTACAATAATTAATACAAATGAAAAATGTCATTTTCCACCAAATGTTTCTCTGTCACGTATGGTTCTTTTAGATATGAAATAAATGACAAATATTCACTTAAATAATTTTCCACACTCACTTACACTTATAGTAGCAAAGTACAGTGTAGCTAGTAAAAGAGTTTAGTTTATTTAAATGAAATATTATTTAGTAAATTAAACACCCAAAAAATATTATTTGTATATTTTATAATTTTTCATTTACTCCTCAACTCTACTATACACAACTAAAAGTAAACTAGAGTATAAAAAAAGAGAAAGGGGGATTGTAAATTTAGAGTAGTGAGTTTTACGAGTTTGTACAAGTTGGAAAAAGCAGGAGGAGAAAATAGGCATAAATATGATATGCCATTGCATTGCACTTGATTCACGTTTATTATGATGCCCACTAGTCATGCATTCAACTCTAGCCTGGGCTGGAAAAGAGAGCAGGAGCAGCAGAAAAAAAGAGAAAGAGAGAAGAAAGTCATTATAATCGCCTGGAAATGTGGATGCCTCTTGTGAAAGTGTATGAGAGAGAAAAAGAGAGGTCTGTTTGAATTTGAAGGGAGTTGAGTAAAATATAGAAAAATAAAATATAAGGATCGCATTTTTGGGTGATTGCAATTGTATTAGATGGAAGAGAGAGAGAGAGAGAGCTGCTGTTGCTTCTATATAATATACTACAGAGTATAGGAAAGAAGCCGAGCAATTTATATCCGTATGAATTTTCCCGCAAAAGGCCATAAGGCTACTCAAAAAGAATAAACCATAATTCTACTTTTCTCTCTCTCTCTCTCTCTCTTTTTTTCACTCGCCATTTCATTTGGAAATCAATTTAGTTTCACTCCATTCTCTCCTCCATTCTCGCTCCGTGCACAGTCGTCGTCCTCACAAGCAACCCCTAAAAAAACATACAAAGGGAAAAAAAGCTTACTACGACTACTACCACAAACTACTACACACTCGTACTATAGACAATGTAAAAGGAGAGTGTAGAAAAAAAAGTATATTTTTTTTACCGGGGACTGAATGCACACACGCAATAGGACGCATATACGCCCTACTTATCTTTACATGTAGACAGAGTGTGACTTAAATGTCGTTGGGATAAGATCATTATTTCTCATCATCATCATTTCATTTCTACTCCTCACCATAATATGAACGCACATCCATACCCACTATTTTAACAGCATTTTTCTGTCAACTTATCTTAACATGCCGTGTACACGCAATCATATCTAGACACATTCATTCATAAAGGCAAACTTTATGAATCTTTTATTTATATCTATTAGGACATCTGTACATACATGTACATGTGTACATTTTATACATATATAAATAAACCGTGTCTCTCTCTACAAATGCAACAGCTATGGAGTGAAATCTCACAACAAAACTCATCTTTTCTAAATGATCATGACAATTTGGAACGCAAAACTCTCAAATATATATATGTATATAGTATGACACACGAGAACAAGAGAGAGGGACAAAATAATACAAGGGTTTAATATTGCATGATTTTGTCAATAGAGAGAGAGAGATGAAAAAAGGGCTACAGTTTTATATAATAATAATTACAAATGCAACAACAACAAAATGACAACAAAGATTAGATAACAATTGCATTCCATTATATTTAACAGAGAAGACACGATGAAGGTATGGTAGGCAGAGAGAGAGAGGGGAGAAAATGGGGAAAAATTATGGTCAGCATTATTATTATAACCCGTCAAATAATATGTACACATATTTATAGCTTATACAGACTATGAGTTAGACTATAAGGATTGCATGAGTTTCTTTTTTTCTGTGAAAGGTAAGGGGGGCACATAGTTAAATAATTTATTTTGTCATCAGACGATAAGAAGAGACGAACGGACTTGGGCTTGGGGTGAAATATAAGAGGCCTCTGTAGTTATCAAGATGGAAAAAGGAGATTTTTTTTTCGTCCTTTAAAATTCGGCTGACATGCAAGAAAGGTAAACTTTTACGCAAAGTCTACAATATCCACTCCTCAACTCCAACACCACCACCACCAAAAAGCTTATACTCTCTCTCTCACGTGTGTGTGTGTTAACCATAGAATAATCCTGTTGGTCCGTAGCCGTAAGAGAGAGAGAGAGAGTACACACAGAGACATGTGAGAGTGTGAGTGTATAGTCATCAAAGATAAGTTGGATATATAAAAGAGAGAGAGTGAGAGTGAGTGAGGTCTGTGGCTGAATGCCATGCAATGTGCTGTAGTTTGGAATGTAATGGAACTGACAATGTGAAGCTATATAATAATAATGTGTAATAGAGTTGATATAGCCAAGTTAAAGCTGTAACCAGTAAGAACAGGAATGTTCCAAAATTACGACTACTGCTGCTGTTGCTCCTACTCCTCTCTCTCTAGCTCTCCCTGATTGTAAGCAAAAAGAAGTACAGAAAGCAAGGCATTCACAGTCTCTTCAATAATACTTTCCCAGTAGCCCAGACCCAACTATCTATTTCAACATGTTATATTACAGTCTATAAAAAATGGGTGTACTTATACGGGGAAGAAAATAGAGAGAAAAGTTGGATTCAACTGAAGTGGGGAAGACTGGAGAGTACATGGAGGAGGAAATAAGAAAGAGGGGGAAATACTCTTTATATTGACTATATAACTAGGACTTCTCAAGGAGTAAGGCTAGGCTCAGGCTTCTTGTACACTAGTGAGTCCATTTACTCTCTTGTGAGGCCCCCCTCTCTCTCTCTCTCTGGTTGAAATGAACTAGCATCATTTACTTTGATATAAGATTGGAAACAGGAAACGAGAATGGAGTTCTCACCATCCAAATAAAATAAAAATAGAACATAAACAACAAATTAAGCATCAACAATCCTTTACTTTTCCCCCCTACTTTTACTTTTTCCCTGGCTATTCCAAAAAAGAAAGTCGACAGATACATGGTCATGGCCCCTTCTCTCTCCAGTCTCCACTTCTCCAATCTTCTCCAGTCTTCCACATTTTGTACAGTAAAAGGTCAATATAATACGGACGGTTTTTTCATAGCGTGCTATACAAAACTACAAAACTCAAAGCAACAGACGTGGAAGTGCAGAGAAAGAGAGAGAGAGAAAACAATTGGGTGGGCAATGGGAATGGTAAGATTGCCAAAAAATCCCAAAAATCTAAAAAAGAAGGAGAGGAGGAGGAGGGGGGGCCTAACCCCATGGCTTGCATGTCTACAGTCATTCCATTGAGTATTGGAGTGTTTAGACTGGGTACATTATGGAACGGATGAGGGGAATTATTTGTATGTGAAAAAAGTGGTATTTTGAATTAAGCCGCTCATCATGATGATCATGATGATGAGCCATATCACATCATTAAGGAAAATTTACTCTCTCATAATATCACAGACAATGAGTCAGCTTTAAGAGTCCGTTTAAAATTTCCATGAAATGTGAAGACTTGACAAAATTGTGAGAAATATTTTCAAATGTTAATTGGCCCCCTCTATACAATCCCATACTCCATACTGTACACATCCATGTAAACTCTCTTGGATAATATTCTCTGTGTATTAATCTTGTTATTGTTCCTCTTGTTCAACTTTAGGCTGTATTAGTGAATTAAAGATGCAAAAATTTCTTAGTAGTCTTCCATCTCCATGTTATGTATATGTACAGATAGTTTTGGCTCTTGTAAGTTCAATTCGTGCTTGGAAATTGAGGGTGGAAGGAAGTGGAGGAGCGACTAATAGTGAGCTTTAAGAGATGCTCTCCTCTTCTTTTTTTTTGCTCTTTTAAATGGGGGAATTGTTCACGTTTTTTGGAATCGGATCAGACACGGCTTGTGGCTGTGAAAACTCCATGCATGTATCTACATCTCTACGAGATGAGGAGGATGGCATGAGAGAGAGAGAGACTCGGATTTAAACAAGGAAAAGTGGTAGAGAATATAAATGGAACAGAAATTTTTTTTGTACAATCAAGAAACAACGCATTTATATACCTATAAAGGTATACATATAAGAGAGAGAGGGGAGGAAAAAAGGATGAAGGAAGATGTGTTAGTTTTGTGCTTAAAATGGGAGAGTGTGTGTATTAATAAAAAGTGTTCTTTTTCGCTCCTCGTTTTATCTGAAACTTTAGAATGTGGCTAATGGTAGAAAAACAAGGCAAGTTCATAAAATAATGGTTGTCTGTCCTTCTATACCCTCATTCACTCTACCATTCTGGTTCCAATGAAATGGTTTCATTAGTCTTCCTTCTCTAATGTATTAATTCTTTTCTCTCTCTCTCTCTCTCTCTCCTCCCCTTGTTTATCTCAACCGTGGAACTCAACTTATGTCTCCTTCACTCTCTTCTTGTCTTGTGGAATTTCCCTTGTTCCCTTTTTTCTGTGTATCAACCCAACGACATTTATTTTTTCCCCTTTTTTTCTTTTTTTTCTTAATGTAATGTTGTAACCATTAGAAATATAATAAATTAGTGGAATTTTACATTTTTATATTTATTTTTCTTTTTTGAAAATAAAGAAGTAAAAAGTGTCTGAGGTTAAGATTTTATTTTTATTTGAAAGACAAAAGAAAAAAAGTGTGTAAAATACACAATGCAATGTAAAATAAGTTGATGTTAATATTAGTAGTTGTAAAAAAGGGTTTTCTTTGAGAGTGGAAAAAAAAGAAAATTAGACTAATTTGAAAGGAACAAGTTTTGGAAAACTTGCGTTTATCTCACAAATCCCGAGAGAGATCCAGGGAGAATTGTATGGAGAGTTGAACAAGTCCATTTTAATATCTGTGTACTTTTTAGAGAGAGGGAGAGAGTCGCTATTTTATAAAAAATTACATGTAAGTATTATACTATCAGATTCTTGTCACAAATACTTTTTTTACTATACCAAAATCTTACCTTTTGCATCTCTAGTGGAAAAAAATATGGTACATATGGAATAATGTACAATGTAAAATTTTGTCTAAATGTACACTCTACACTCAAAAAAGGATTTTCTTATTATCTTGTTGGAATGTGCAGAGATATTTTTCTCTCTCTCTCTCTCGACTATTATCATTACAACTTGATATTATATTTACACTTGTAATACAATTCCCACAATTTCATGGAGAATTTGTAACACGTGACAAAATAATTTACTATTATTTGTCTGTATCAAGATCAACTTAAATTAAATACAATTAAATTAAAGGGACATGAAATTATTTTATAGAATTATTTTTTCATAATTTAAATTAAATATTTGTAGCTGTACAATGCACAAGTACAAATAATCAAGTTGGCAGTGCAAGTCAATTTAGAAAATTTATACAAAAAAAGACTTTTAATTCAGTGTAAAAGTTTCATGGAAGAAAAAGAAGATGGAGCAAAAAGGAGAACAAATGTGGAGGTATTTGGTTAATGATAAGTGTGCAGTAGAAAACAGAGATGAGACTTTGTATGTGTGAAGAGAGAGAGAGAGGGGAAAAAAATAAGAAGAGAGAGAGAAAAAAATAAAAGAGAGTGAGCTGTTTACCGTGGAAATGGAAACGAAAAGTCAGTCTAGAGAATACAAGAGAGAGAGAGAGAGACTAGAAAGACACGTCGGCTTTGGCTTTGGCTTCAAAAAATATCTTTGTATACATATATAATATATACTGTACAATTTATAGAAAGATGTATGTGTCTTGCTCACATTTGTCCTGGGACGATGAGAATTTTATTTTTTTATTGAAGACATGTACAGTCTCTCTACATAAGAGATCGTCTCTTGAGAGATAGAGAACACTGAATATAAATATACGAATTGCTTCCCTCTCTCTCCATTTTTTCTCCTCTTCTCTGCTCTTCTCTAGTCTTTGTACATGGTATATGATGAATACATGTAAGTATTAAAGTTATTTGAGAACTGGATGGGTTGAAAAAGAAACTAGTCCGTTTACCTGATCAAAGACTGGTAAAGGGTATTATAGTAAAAGAGAGAGAGAGAGAGAATGGTCCATG
Organism: Arrhopalites spinosus; assembly: GCA_034700945.1. Lineage (NCBI taxonomy): Eukaryota > Metazoa > Arthropoda > Collembola > Symphypleona > Arrhopalitidae > Arrhopalites > Arrhopalites spinosus. The sequence continues at coordinate 113,615 of JAQIVZ010000083.1, forward strand.
CATCAACTGTTAATGCGACAATCTCTATGACCTTCTTGACACCAATACCACAAATTGCTTTCACACATTTTGCCAATTCTGACATATTAATTTCATTAGTTACCCCACACACATACCATACATTGTAGTAGTAACACGTTAAAGTCTTATGTATATTTTCCCTTTTTCATATTCTCAAAACTTTTTATTTTCCCTCACATTTCTACTCTTACATACTGTAACTGTAGGTACATACAAACCACAATCTTGATGTAATACTAGTCAAAAGTTATAAGCTCCCAAAAAATTTTTTTTGGCAGTGTACTTTTTAACAATGCACTTTTGTTCCCTACTCTATTATAAGACTCTGTATGTATATATGTAGAGTAAAAAAAAGAATAAAAAATTCCACATGCTACATCCACAATATAGAATTCCTCATTCTACATTGGACTTGACTCTCTCTCTTTCTTTGTTGTAAGGGTTTAATCACGTCCAACAGTTTTTAGCATAACGTCAAAAAGTCAGTAAAATAAAATCTACCTAATAAGTTTTTTTTTCAATTTGCCTCTCTCTCTCTCCTTGATGTGTGATCTTTCTTGAAGGTCCTCTGTTATAGAGAAGAAAGGGGGGAGGAAGGCTCAAATAAAACCCGTAAACGAAATCCAAAAGTTTCCCTCCCAAAAAAAAAGTTTCCTAATAAATTCCTCCAAAAAGAAATATGCTCAAATATATATACATATATATTCATAATACTATTTCAAGAAAGAGAGAAAAGGGGGGGGGGCAACAGTTCTGTAAATGTGCTGGAGAATAATTTGTAATTTTAATTTTCGTTTTTCGTTTCTCCAACTTTTTTTCGCTTGGCTAGCTAAAAAAATGCTATAAGAAAGAGAGAGAGAGAGGCAAGTTTTACAAACTCAAGGGTAAGAAGGAAAGCAAAGGAAGGAAAAAGGGAGAGAGAGAGAATGTATGGAGCTCATATTTTCACTCTCTTGCATTTTTGCTGAGCTCTGCAACATTTTCTACTATTGCAATTTATAAACCTTGTTCACTCTTCTTCTCCTCCTCTTTAAAGCTTTTTTTTACTATGTCAAGAATTTTTACTGTACAATTTTATAAAGTGTACTTGACTCTTTGTAAAAATTCTACAAGTACATTTCACACTGCTAGAAATAATTATTGGCGGGTAAAGATTCATGAAGGTAGCTTTTATGTATGCCTGACATTATCCGAAATTGAGTTTATTTGTAGCTTTTAGAAATAAATAGGAAAGGGAGCCTTTAGGTTAATTTACGAGGTTGATTAGTATTTTGCAAGTTTTGTTTTTTTTTTGCACAAAAGAGTGTAGCGGGGCCTGTCTGTATTTGTATTGTGTAGTGTAGTTTAGTGTAGGAGAAAGCGGAGGTACGTGGGCATTAGAATATGGGATGGATTTGTCTCTGAGAATTTTGTGCATGGTCTGTGGCGCATGGGATACGATAGGGATGGCATTTTTCCTGTCGACTTTTATTCATTTCGCAAACCAACCTAATAATAATAAGTGGAAACGTTTACTAGTTACACTCCGGATTCTGATGTTAATCTTGATTTATGGTTTTGCGGAGGCCGACAGAGTTTAAAAACTATGTTTCACCCGCTCAAATCCAATTGTATAGTCAGAAGAAGAATCAACGGAGAAAAATAGGAGGCATGCAGGAGGAGAGACCTAGTCTATCCCTCCTTTTTGTACATTTGAACCTCACACCACCACACTAAAATTAATAGAAAAACCATATACATGTATAAGTATTTATCATGGTGGCGTGTACATTTATATATAACATGGTTAGTAGTAGAAAATCTGTAAGGTCTTTAGAAAAGAGAATAGAATAAAGGGGACTACTATTGGTCTATTTATTTCCATTCATCTTAATAACTGTTTCTTAAACGCCAATAAATTCCCTCTGTATTCTTTACCCACTTGTACCACTTTGCTTCCATGACATGCCGCCTTTCACAAGTGTAATCGAATTTTCAAATTATTATCATTGAAATCATTGGAATTCTATTGATTTCTTCGCCTTCCCTTCAAAACCTCCCGTGCATTACTCGCCATTTACAATAGAGAGAGTCTTCATCTTTACCTCTCCTCTATCCATACAAATGAAATGCATCGATTGTATCATCTTCTCTTTCTCTCTCTTTTTTGTGTGTACATAATATTATACATTGATTATTTTAGAATGTATACCCATACACTAATCATATTTTGTCTTGTCTTGTCTTGACATTATGAGTAAATTTTCTCTCCATGGAAGAAAATCCTTTGGTTGAATGGGAGGAAGCCGGAGAATTTTTTTTTTTGAGGGGGAGGGGGGATAATTTATTTTTCTATGTTGAATTTAATACGAGGTCAAGGACCACAGAGAGACGAGAGATGATGTCCGCTAGGAAGGTTTCATCATGATCATCTCCATGGATTTGGAAATTGGAAATGTACCATAAAAAAGGATTTTTTCATTTTACGATGATTGTGTATGCATTGAAAATTTCTTCAACGAGGTAATCGCTCGTGCTCTCGGGAGTGTTGAAAGGGGATGGCAAAGATGATGCGGTGTTCAAATTCAATCCTTTGTGTGTGTGTGTGTTTGTATGCCCAAGGCTGTTATGTATATTTACCTGTTTGGATTTAGACTTTAGAAACACCTTTGCCTATACATTTCAAAAAAAAGTACTCAAATATCATGATTCATTCTACAATATACACTAACAAAATATTTTGTTTGTATATATATATATATATATTAACTTATATATCCATATATACATAAGGGAGAAAATTCCGCAATTTTCAGCAAGTTTTTTTAACCAAAAAAGAAATTGAAAAGTCGTGTGGTATTTAAATCGGTTAAGTTTGTATAAAGAGAGAGAGAGAGAGGAAGAGAGTATTTGGAATATTTAAGAAAAAAATCTTTTGAGCATCTCTTGTTTATCTCTGGGAGTAGATTGTAAGAGTTGATGTTGTGTGTGTGCAATCATCAACTTTTTTGTTGTTGTTATTATCGTTGTATAAAAGACTTGATCAATAATGAATTGAAACTCATTAGACCAAGTATGTGAACAAGAGAATGTGATGGAAAAGATGTGTATAGAGAGGTTATATAAAACCAAGACGAAAGAAAAAAAAGGAGAAATTGCGATATGACACCTGGTAGGAGACGAGACACCTGGGCGAGAAGGATTGCGTGTGTGGCCCTCCATGTATTACATGGCATATTACTATCGACCTTATTTGGGAAGAGGACAGGATTAGATTTGATTTGGATTGCCTTTTTTTTCTCCTCACTTCCATCCAAGAGAGAGAGAGAGAGCCAAAGTTGGAAGACGTTGTGTGTGCCAAAGGATGGAAGAGGATGAGAATGAGCAAGAAAATGATGATGATGACGAGAAGAACAAGCGACCACCAAGATTTTCATTCTCAAACAACCAAGGATGTGGGTTCAACGTGGAAAAAGAAGCTTGGCCTCTCTCTCTTTTTTTTTTGAACTGTACGAAAAGGCTCATTGCTGGACACATGAAATGAAAGACTCAAAAGACTGTCCATCTTTTTGCTCACTATCCCCCCCCCCCCCTTCTTTTTTATATGGTACAGTGTGGGGGATAGAGACTGGACATTTATATGGATGCGTTGTATATTATGAAGGGGGTAAACCTAAGGAGTGCGGAAAATGTGAGTGGTGGAATAGGACAGTATGTACAAGGAAAATGCAGCTCATTGAGCACGGACAATGCGCCATATAATTAACCATTTATCCACTGCCTTCTATCTCTCTCAATGCCTTGGTACATCTATCCTTATGACCATGACATTACGAGTCTCTCCACTTGAGTCCATCCACTTCATACAAAACTACAGATGAGAGTGAGAGTGAGAGAGAGAGAGACAGAAAACGACAAGGACAGAGTTGGACGCGTGATAAAACAACAGTACCTCCACTCTCCACTCTCAATATACACTAAAAGTTCTACACCCAACGAAAAAAAGAGCCCAAGTCTATAATATTTTTGGGGTTTTTTTCTCTTCTTCTTCTTTTTACTTCCTTCTCTTCCTCTCTCTCTCTCTTTCTCAATAATAATATCTATAGAAAGATAGCAACAGCGAAAATCCTCATCCTCATAACTCATCGACAATCTGACTTTATGGGATTCTTAAGGACAGAATTCCTATCGCCGTCGCATCGCATGTGTCGCAGCATCCTCCATGGAACTTCATTTGGCAAACCTTTGCAAAATCTACAATGAACAAACTATAGTTTACTAGAAGACCAGGACCATGGCAAAGTAGACAGATGCTCTCTCTCTCGTGTGTGTGCGTGTATGTGTGTTTTGGAGGAAATATGGGATGAGAGATAATTTAGTGGGGAACAATTTTTTTGTAATTACAATTTTGTATATTACAAAAATAATAATAATAGCTCCTTCATTTTCATGCGTACGCTCAATCCCATGACATTCCATGGCCTCTCTCTCTCTCTCTCTCTATTCCGATTGTACAAAGATTGTAGTTAATAATAATAATAATGTAAATATAGAATCATGTGTGCGTGTGTCATTTTTTTACAAGAGTCAACAGCTCTACATGGCGTTGATGAAAAATTTCAAAAATTTAAATACAAATTCAAAAATTGAAACTAGAAAAAAAAATTTCCTCCTCTCTCCCTTGGACATTTTTTTTATAAATATAAAAAATTATGTAATACACATTTGTGTAGAGTAACAAGGGTATATGTAGAATGATAGGACGAGAGTAGGAGCAACTCCTTATTTTGTGTTCCATACTTCGTGCTCCATACATTTTTTTGAGAGAGAGACCGAGTCTTCGTCAATGATAAGAGTGGGAGCTTTCGACCACACACGAAAGACTCGAGAGGGTCTGAGATTGTAGAATCTACCCTCGGGAGCCGTTTGGATGCAGTGGTCGGATGTCATATATGAAGATGGTAGAATGAGTCCTAATTATAACGAACCATCATGTTAGAGAGAAGGTAGGGAGTTCTCCATAGTTTCTTTACCCTTTACTCCATCTCATCACTTTGAAATCAGAATCTAATTCATGGAATTCTAGAAGGTCGCTAATCTATTTACACTCCACCCCCCTCTAAAATGACAAACGACTTTTCTCTACATATTACATATTTAGTATCTCCCTTACCCTTCCCTGTCATGGCCTGTTCAATCAACTAAAAATCTTATTTGAAGTTTGTGTCCACACACAAACATTCATTTCTCTCAACTCTACACACTCAACCTTATTTTCCCTATTTAGTTTAACAACTTTCCTCTAATAATTTAAAACATTTCCAGGAAATATATCTTGTTCATCATGTATTATCATTTTAATGATTTTAAATTCACTGGAAAATGATAGACATTTTTATCTTGTTTCCTGTTTTTTCTTTCTTTTTTTAAAAAAATACAATGTTTTAAACCAAGTTTCATTATATGAAAGAGGGAAGATTGAACATAGTGTTTTTTTTGAGAAAATGAGCAAGAAAATACCAATGTAAATTTTATACATTTTCGTGTACATATAAAATCTCTCCCTCTCTCTCTCTTCTTCCTCCTCATGTTTCATATTTGATTCCGTGGTTAGTGTTGTGGAAGAACTGGAAGATGCCTTAAGGCTCTCTCTCTCTCTTCTCCATGATTCTGCATCAATGTACATTTATTAGCTGAGTGTGGACCTGCTCAGCACAAATTACATCACAGAAAGCATGCTTTGATGCTTTTGCCTCTTCCTTGCTGCCGCCTCGAATCTTCTCTCTCTCTCTCTCTCTCTCTCTCTCATTGCATCCGCCTTTTCCCTACTTTTGCCTCTCTTCACAATATTTCAAAGTTTGATATGCTTTAACAAACTTTTTGATTCCGGCTTTGACTCTTGTTCTTCTTACTCTCTCAAGTTACCTTTTTCCGAATCGGGATTTTGGAAGTCTGTTTTGTATAAATTTATATTTATAGTTTATATCCCTTAACTTCTATTCACCCATCCCTCTCTCCTCCCAACGTTTTTAGTAAGAAGAAGAACAAGTAAAAAAAAACAACAACAAGGAACACCAACTTTAGCATCATATTTTCAATCCAGCCGCCATAAGGTAAGGAGAAAAGAAAAAAATGTAAAGTTTCTTTCTCTTTTTTTTTAGTTTTGATTTTGATTTTGTGAATAAACTTTTTTTTTTGCATGGACGTTTGCACGGGCGGAAGGAAGTTGAAGGATTGAAACCATAGGCATGGGATGTGCCTTGATGTTGTGTTTATACATAAAAGTACACAGAGAGAGAGAGAGAGAGAAAAGAAAGAAGAGAAAAAAAGTAAGAAGAAAAAGTCTCGCTTGTTATCTCTCTCAAAAATTTAACCATACCTTTGAACCTTTTTTCTTAGATTTGTTGGCTTTGGGTATAAATAAAAACATGTAAAATATTTTTCTCCGACTTGCTCCTGCAACTTCTCCCACTTTTTTTGCATAATGGAGTCAATTTGTGCCAAAATGTCAGACTACTCTGTTAAAATTGGTACAAGAGAATGAGAGTAGACTACAAATTCAGAGACAGTGACATTCATTATTGGGGTTACAGAGGGGTCAGGTCAGACAGTTTTTTTAGGGGGGGAAGTGATTCATACTTTCTCTGATTTATTTGATTTGGAAATGGGAATATTTATAATTTTTTCTCTCCCTTGTGTGTGTGTCTGTGTAAGAAATCCGTGGGGTCCTGATGGTTCCCTCGAAATTATAAAAATTAATACAGTTGAAGATAGACATGAGAAAATTTATTTATTTTTCAACCCAAATTGACTCGACTACCTACATTAGTTACAGTCAACCCCTCACAATGAGTTAAATGAAAGTAGGAAGAGAGAGAGAGAGAGGGCAAGAAAGTTGGAGGGGGGTACACGGAAGCTAAAGTTGAAGGAGTGAGTTGGGTATATTAGTAAAGTATAAGAATGGAGTTTTTTTCCCCTTGATGAATATGAATAGGAACACATATATTGTCATAGTAAATCTATGTAGAAACACATTTAGACTAAAATTGGATACCATAAATATTGGAACCGTAATTTTCTTATTTATGGGTTACGACAAATAACACTAGCTTTTGCAATTAAGAATTATTACCATATGCATAGAATACCTTTCACTCTCTTCTCTCACACTTTTCCTCCTCCTCTCCTCCATCTCTCTCTACAGTTTAGAGCCAGGGAGGAGGAGGAAGGCCCAAGAAAGGTTTAATAAGTCTCTGCCTTGTATTATATGCCATGTAGATAAAATTGAGTAGAATATTTCTCTGCTTGTGCATATAATATTGTATCAGTACAGGGTAGTGTTCCCCTGTTTTGTCTTCATCCTTCGCTTGGCTTCTCATTTACTTTTCCAAGCTTAAACCTCTGACTTTTCGGCTACGGCTCGCCTTCATTTGCCGCATTTCATTCCCTTGTTTACAAGGAATGCATGCAACTTATTTATATACACACGCTCTCTCTCTCTCTCCACACTCAAGACTTTTTCTTCTATAGTCCTCTTTTCTTAGATAAGAAACAAGATTTAGCAACATTAGGTATTACCTCCAGTAGAACACACGTTGGGTTTGATATATATTCTCCATGTAATAATTTTTGCTACAATCTCTCTCCACCTTTTTCCATCTCAAACTCTTGCCTTGACTTTTAATAGAAAGTTAATATTTCTCCTCCCATTCTCTTCTCTTCTTTTTTTTGTTTAACATTTTGATTTTAAATTCAATCCTCTCTCTCTCTCTTTAATATATTTCTACTGGGTATGGCCATGGGTATCTCCATATATCACCTTTTGTATGGAGAATTATTAGGATTTTTAATTATAGCTCACCAATCAATTCTTACAATGTTGTTAAGTGAGCCGATTGAGAGAGAGAGAGAGAAATTTTTTTTAATCGGCTCTGATTTCCATTCATTTCAATTCACACGTAGGAGCCGTCACCTTAATTTATTTATTTATTCTGTTGATTCGACAGACCATGAAAATCTATACTTATAATACGTTTGGGGTTTTTTTCGACCACTATCTCCTCCGAGACTGTACTATGTACAATGATGAGTGATACGTCATTTGAAAG